>CAIGRN010161028.1:0-12622 GCA_903798345.1 Fraxinus anomala | reverse complement strand
GATCCATTGATTTGTAACTTGAATAGTAAATCTTGATCTTTAAATATTCAATTTAATTTCTCCAAACCTGCTTCTTGATTGTGGATTTATAGATCTTCCTCTTCAATATATTTTTTCTTGTATTCTTGTGTTGATGAGATGACACAAAGAATAAATATTTCACATATGAATTGAACTGATGACCATAACCATATATATATAATTCCATATATATTCGTCTGGTCTCTACACATATAATCTGGCCCATATTTTATTTAGATTTCTAAATCTCAATTACTTAATTCTTTATTATATCACTTTAATTTTGGGCTTAACTTTAAGATAGCATTTATACACAATTAATTACATATGTCGGCTCACATGGCAAATTTAATAATTTCCCAACAACAACTACTCCAGACATACCCGAGCAAACAAAAGAAAAAAAAGATGTACAAACGAATTGGATTAGTGACTCATAGCTAATGACTTCCAATAAATCAAAACATTCTAATACAAAGAGAACATACATTTTTATACGTATGTTTTGATTCATCTTACAATGCACTCAACTTGGGTCTTAGATCCTCAAAAATTTTCCTATTCTGTGCCATCTATATGTGGTAAACGGTAGCAGCAAGTGCAATTCTCTTAATTTTACTTTGCCAAGTCGTACCACGGACTTTCTTTTTAATCCATTTCAACGAGCTTGACAAAGTAGACATATTACGTGTGATGGCCAGCCAACCATGAATCTGTCCCCAAATTGAGTTGTTGAACAGACATGAAAAAAACAAGTGATGTGCGGTTTCTTCCATCTCTCCACAAAATATGCAATTCCTGTCCAATTCCATGTATTGTAGCTTGTCTTTAGTTAGTAATCTGGACTGAGCTCCTAATCAAAGAATGAAAGCCTGCTTCGGGGTGATAGAGGCGTTCCAAACAGTGGATGCCCAAACTGCCAGGAACCCTTAGGCTTGAAAAATTCATAAGCTGCCTTGGTGCTGAATCAGTGCGCCACAGTCTACTCAGCTTGTCAATTCCAACCTGAATGCACCGTTTAGGTACTATGATGCTGTCCCTGATTTTCAGCACTTTTTTAAGTAGCGGAGAGTTATCTTTTTTCATCATGCATTCCCAAATGTTCGTCCCACGAAGGTGCACTTGATTGACCCATTGAATCCAAAGGGTACTTTTTTTTTACTCTGGATGTTCCAAAGTGTTTTCGAGAGTAGTGCAACATTCCAGCTTTTGATATCTCTAAATCCAAGTCCTCCCTCTTGCTTTGGTAAGCAAATATTGTTCCAAGCCACCAATGGTTTTTTGCATCCCCATAGGAAATTTCAACAGAGACTAATGACTTTGGAGGCAACCGTAGCCGGTATAGGAAATGGATAACCAAAAACATTCCACACCTTGAAGAACGGCTCTCACATGCTCCGCTCTCCTCGCATATGACAATGAAGCTCTCGACCATGCACCAATATAGGATGAAATCTTGTTGGTGAAGGAATCACAAAAGCTAACTTCCAATTTCACCGCTACAAGTGGTATACCCAAGTAACGAAATAACATGGCACCCTTTGGAATATTTTGTTAAAGCAAGAATATCCTCCAACTTTTTCCCATGAACTCCCGCGGTAAAGAAGCTAGACTTGTCAACATTCATTTTAAGTCCTGACATATCACCAAAGCTTGTTAAGCAATTCATCAAGATACCAACTGATGTAACATCCCCTCTAGCAAAGAGCATCAAGTCATCCGCAAATGCCAAGTGCGTGATCCTTATAGGTGCACATTTAGGATGAAAATTGAACTCACTATTCTCGGTTGCTCCCTTCACCATTCTAGAAAAGTATTCAAGGCACAACACAAATAGAAATGGAGAAAGAAGGTCACCTTGAGAGATACTTCATACTTGTTTGAGAAGCTCGTTGTGTCAATTGCAACTGTGTCGGACAAGTAATTATATGCAATCCTTGACCTAGCATCCGCCCAGAACACATTTCTCTCAGTGTCCCTCATCATCAAGATCCCTCGTGTGGAAGTCATGAGCTTCCTCAAAAGACTCGAACTCCAAACCTACACAGGAAGGCTAAGATTCTTTTTTAAACCGTGTTTTCTGAACTTCGTTGTCGTATTCCGGCATGGCACTGTCTGCATCTTCAAAATCTTCACCCTCCCCGAAAATTGGCTCGCTATTGAGACACACCGCTTCCATCTATGACAAATTAGATGCCACTACAAATAGGGAAAAATAAGAAAAGAAGAAAACAGGAAAAGACAAGCAACCCTTCTAGCATCAGAAACAAATACATGAAAGATTAATATAAACATTGAATAATTTCCTCGTTTTCAACATAGGATATACGAGCATAGTCAGGGGCAGTGCCAAGATTTTTAAATTGAGGGGGCAAATGAAGTGATAATTAAAGCTATAAAAAAGTTATCGACACCACTATGCTCATTAAAAAAGTACAGTAAAACAACACTAATATATCATATCGAACAACAGTGTAGTTTTTCATAAATTTCATTTTTTATTTAAAAAAGGATGTTTATATTAAAAAGTATATATTATTGCTGTAACATTTAGGCCTTCATAGCTGCTCGCTTGCTTGAGTAATTGAGTACCAGAAAACAAATCATTAAGAGTTCAAGGAACAAAAAGCTAATACAAAGCAATAGTTAAAAAGTAGCAAACTTTTTTCAGCTGATTACATGACAAAATAGACCCAACTTTTCAAATCATTTAATAGCATATTCAAAGAAAAAATTATTTGCAAAACTATAAAAATTCCTTATTTTCACCTTCCACTGCGGAAAATGTCCTTCCATCCACCTACCATAAATCGCTCCATTAACTCAACACAAAAAAACAAAAAAAAACAATTTCTTTTCAAAAACCATCTTGAATTTTGGAAAAGAAAATTTGCTTTTGTTTCCACATTTCTCAAGAAACCCGACCTTATGGCCCAAAGTATTGTTCATCGAATCAAGGAGGTTTTCAGAGAGGATCGTGAAAATCTCAGATGGCTAGTAATGGGAGATGACCATTCCATATTTTTTCTCAATAATATAAATGAATTTCGTATAAAGTTTGATCATACTAAGTATTATTATCTTGGTGGACTATCTAAATTTATTTTTTTGAATTATTGGTTCTCATTTAACCGAGGATTTGGTAGGGCTGGATTTATGTTGAGTGCCCCTTTGACAAAAATACTGGCTAAAGACTTGAAATTTTGTTTTAAGGAGATACGCACATCTTGAGGTTGTTGATCAAACCGCAATGTCATGTATAGCTGATCTTGGAGTCAGTCGACTCCCCTACAAGAAATTCACTAGGTAACTTATAATGTGTATCATCCCCATTTACTCGTTATATTAGATGTGCATACCCCCCTTTCCCTGATGACTTGATGAAATCCGTTCAGCACTAGCATCATCAGCTACATGCCCATCATTTAGATCAAAATGCCTTCTAACATCACCAGGTGGTTTAATGAATCAACAAGCAAATCTATACCCTTAACTTTAAATTTGCTGCTGGAAGAGCGATGCCCCATTTCATCAGCTTCATCAACTAGATCAAGTGATACAAAGCCACAAGCCTGTGCAGTACCTATGCACTCATTCAATGTCATACCACGGTTAGTTATGAAATCAGATGTAGAATTGAATGCTAAATCAGAATCGTGTCCGCGAGAGCTCTTTCATCTGGCACAATTACATTGATATCCAACAGAGAAATATATTTTCCGTAGGTTTTCTTTTTTTTTTAAAAAAAAAAAATTGCCTTCTGTGTTAACTTAACAGAGCAACTGAGGGTAGGTGAATGTAAATTCCTTTTTTGCAATGAAAGGTGAAAATAAGAATGAAAATGTCAAAAAATAAAAAGTATGAACTTTTTGTACAAAAATATTGAAAGGTAGAAACGTTTGTACTAATTACCTAGTGGAAAATTGTCCACAGAGAAAAAGGAAGCTCCAGCCTGGAGGAACCTGCCACTTGCTACAACCTTTTATCCCTTTTCTCCCAGTAGTATATGTGACAAGCCCTGTATGGTTAAAGGATAGCCAAACTCCATTCCTGAGTCTCGAAATGACCTGGCGATCTCATCTAGCTTCGGAAATGGAGGTTGGAACACCATTTCACCACATGTTTAATGTTATGCAATAAAACGAGTACTCATATGTCGAGCTTTTAGAGTAAGCGATACTTAATTCATAGTTTCAACGGGAACACGGAGAAAAGGAAGTGTAAGACCCAAAAAATGTACACAAAGAACGGCCACACACTCAAAACATGCATCTTTAATGTGATTCATTCTCAAAATCAAAGTAGACGCGTTAAACCTTTCACCATGTTTTGGCACAGCACTGATACAGCTAATCCCCGGCACCCGAAACTATTATCACAAGCAAGCATGACTGTTAACCACTGTAAGCAACTGAACATCAGACCCATCTGTACTAATATTCACCAACGTTTACATAATTTATACTTCAGCATTGGAAAACAAAACAAAAAACAAATAGAAATGTTTATAATCAATCAATATGATTAGTGTATCATCGAACTAAACTACGGAAAATAAAACTGAAAACACAACATAAAGCCATATTTGATGCACAGCAAGAACTATGTAAAGGCAGGCAGCAGGCAACCATGGCTGACATGTTAGAATCTAGTGAACATTTCTCCACTCATTCTTCCTTAGTAGTTCGTAGTACTGGTTGCCAAAGTTATATCTGAAATGTGTGGAAGCAAGTTTCACTCATAGAAAATAGGGTACTCCGGTCCTGGGTCCTCGCATCTGGTTGTTCTCCTCGGTCTCTGTGAAGAACTTCACTTCTCTCTCCTATACAAAAGGGATCAATAAAAAATGATCAAGTTAGAAAACAAGGCCAACACTATTATCTTCATTCACTTGTTTTTTTCGTAATCATTGCTACCATTTAGGGCAGCATGACACACTATTAATATAGCATACAAGATACAGTATGGGCAACTCAACATCTATGCTACATAAATATCCAAATCTGTACCAAACCACCAAATCAAGTGAAGCCTATGCAGTGAAAAAGGGACATTTAAATTCTGTAATATGCTATCTGAGCTCATGTAGATCATTATTACCGGGTCTGGGTGCATGCTGCTTTTGACAAAATCCAAGTCATTTAATGACACTTTAAAATCGAGAAGATGACAAGGCTTTCAAATTTGTGAATGTGAATTTTGAGTTAAGACACGGGCAAGATATGTGTTTTAAGTTAACAGGATATTCAATGAGGGGGATGAAATGCAACCTTTTACCCAATACACTGCAGCTTGATTCTTGCTTACAACCAAGTTATCATCTAAGATAAAAATAGGTTCCTCTATCAAACACGTGAACAGAAAACAGTAAGAAGCCAGAACACCATTGCTTATTAAAGATAAAAAGACCCTCGATGTCACACAACAATTATAACCTCAATTGTGCATTTTATGGTTTCTTTACATGGCTTGTGAGAGAGTGCACACGTACATGGAGAGACTAAATTAAGTATCAACGCATGGAAAATTGAGCAGTACTACCATATTCTCATTGAAGCTTAATATCGAGGCAACATTTCCGCAACGGTAACAATAGTTTGGAGCAGACCACACCTGCATATTCAAATGAGCAATGAGATTATCAAAGAATACACGAAAAAATTGCACCATGAAATACAGCCATTGCTCAGATATAGAAATGGCAACTCACAGTTACAAGTCCTTTATCTTGAAACATGTACTTTAGACCTTCTTGTACAAGTTGATGGGCTCGGCAAACTAGATCAAGTTTGTTAATGTGATTGAACTGCAAAAAACAACTACAAGTTTTAGCATTACTTATTATGTTTGAACCAACACAACTATCTCGAACTTTTGAGATGTCATAAATCATTATCTGGATTCTCTTGGATGTTCCTTTAGCTAGAGTGGGCAGTTCACCCACGAGAATGAACGTCTGCTGCACCATTGGCTACCAAGCTTCTCACATGTGTCATGGACTTACCTCAGAAGTAACCCTGGACCCAAAAAGCCAGCCTGCTCCTCTAGGACTCACAGCCCATGTCTCAATATCTTCAGGATCACTCCACATTAGGTCACAGAAAGGCCCTTCATGGGGGATTTCACAGTTCCGATCAATAACTCGAATCTGGAAGGAAACAAGGACAGAGAAATTAATATAGCCCCTGTTTGGTATAGATAAAATCTGATAAAATTCTCAAGTCAAAATCAATAATTAATTTTAACCGCATATTTCATGAGACCCACAACTTTTCAACCACACATTTTATCCATTTTTATCAAACTCTACTAAAAATCTAATTTTAATCCATACCAAACAAAGGCATAATTTAATCTAGCATGAACTGTTTTAGTAGATTTTGATGGTTGAAAAGTGGATAAAAATAGATAAAAGTCGTAGGTCCCATTAAATGCGTGGTTGAAAATGAGTTCGACGAGAAATGAGTTTTAAAAATGGGGACCAAACAGGGGCTTAATCTGATATAGACTGGACAGTGTAAACCAAAAGGCGGACTAAACTAAGCACAATAGATTAACATTTGTCACGTCCAAACATTAAAAGTTCATCTATATTAGTAAGAAATTAAAAATATGTCATTCCTGAAACAAACCCACTCCTCCATAGTAATTATATGCTTAAATGACCAAATATAACATATATGCAACATGCTCAATACTTCTTTCTTTTAGTAAAAGCATGTTCTGGTTGCGCATAGCTGAGCAATTAGCACTCATCCCACTGAACCTAAATTCATCTTTCTATCAACTTCAAAATTCTCATGGTAAATGTACATTATATTACAAAAGAAAAATAATCAAACCTGATCGATAGTTCTAACATCTGGGGATAACCCACCGTGCACACAAAGTACCTGTTAGTCCGAAGAGGTGAGAGTTTTTACAGCTACCCTCTTTAAATGATAGGTAAAGAGAAACCAAAAAGAAAGATGGCATACCGTTCCTTCAATAATTGCTGACAGAGTTAGATAGTCAAAGACATCTGTACAATACCGCCAAGCATTTGCATTCCCATACTTCCTTTGACATTCGTCATAAAATCCATAGACCTTCCGAGGATGATTACATGGAAATGCTCATCAGCACTTAGCAGTAAACGAAAATGCTATTGTAGTACATTGTATGTTCGTTACCAAGGGCATAAAATAAGCAAACGACAATATGCATCCCAATCATTTCTGTCCAAAGAGAACTTAAGGCAAGATAGTAATAATCATGGCATAACTGAATATAGAGTACGTTCTTGTCTCACCAATCGCCCCTCAAAGTCCTGGTCGAGATGATGCAGTTAATCAAGAGAGTTCATTATTTAAAAATAACAAACGCCAATTAATTTCTTTTATGAGAAACAATCATTCATCTATCATTTAAGTACAAGAGGACATGATATAATCAGACTACGAAAGGGGAAAGAGAAATCAAGAATAAAACACACAGTTCTAACGATTAATAAGAAAAGAAATCCCTGGACTCCTCATCCCTAGAAACTCAAAAGGATGAAAAAGTTTCCCTTGCTCAGCTACAACTTGTTCCGTTCCTTCAAAAATTTTGCTTTTTTTAATCTCGTCCAAATGATCCAAATAATAATTGAAACATTAACCATCATGTGCACTTGCAGTTCCACTTTTGAGCTCATTTACCGATTCCATATAATTATATTGACCTTGAAAGCACAACGAATGAAGTTACAATATTGATTACCTGGGTCAATTGCCTGCTTTCATGATTTCCACGTAGGAGAGTAATGTTAGCTGGGTATCTGTAGCAAAACACAAATGAAAATATATTATTAATCATATGAGAATATATCAACAACAGAGAATCTCATATTATATTGGAGCATATATCTGATTTTTTTCCCCGACAAATTGAACGTTCAATCTACGAAGCTTGCAAAAATAGTACTAAACAGACATGTTATCCATAAAATTCATTGCAATTGCAGTAATAATAGTTCATCAAAGTAAGGCTGGATATTTTCTGCACCATTACCTAGTGATTTTAAGATTATGAAGACAGTAAGCAGACAATAATTCAGCTTGAGCTTAGATATGTATTCATAAAAGGATTATAACTAACTAGAACAGCAAGAACATTCATTAACTGTCTATTGACATGTCAATTTAATTTTATAAATGCAATTAGAAATGAAGATCCCAGCTCCGTATCAAGAACCCAATTCTTATGTGCAATGATTTTTCATTCTAAACCTTGCTTCAACATGATCGCGAATTTAATTAGACAAGCAGTTGGCCGAGAATATTTGCTGAAGCAATTGAATGAAATAATTGACATACAAATAAATTTAAAAAATTCAAATATAGACCATAAATAGGCATGTCATGCACCTTGCTTTGAGAAGCAAAAGAATTGTGAAAACTTCTAGGCTATTGTAACCACGGTCAACAAAATCTCCCTGCCAAGACAGAAGAAGTTTCACAATGTAGATAAAAGAGTCCAAAGATGGAACAAGTATAAAAAGGAAGTTAGGTGAACATATTTATACAAGATATACCATAAAAATGTAATTAGTCTCCGGTACATGACCTCCAGTCTGGAAGAGTTTCATCAAATCATGAAACTGTCCATGGATGTCCCCACATACTGTAACAGGACAATTTACAGGCTGAACATTTGACTCCTCAATCAATATCTCCTTAACCTGAATACGAAAGTTGCAAACTAAAATTAGAAGAACGTAAGGGATAGCATAGCACCAGAAAGCAAACAAAAAAGACATCAATGCCAGAATGTGGAGCAGCCTTTAGAAAGGAAAAAAAAAAAAAAAAAAACAGGGCTTTTGGAACTTTTCGTCCTCAACCTTCCCGAAATGTTACTAATCTACCCTCAACCATTTTTATTTTATTTTTACACCAGACATCCTCAAGCTTTCATAAATGTAGCAAAACTCTTCCTTCCACCATTTTGGACACATAAAATGACTTGCTCCCTCTTTAAATAAATACAAAAAGGAAAGAAAAAATAAAAATAGAAGGAAAATTGCAGCAAGAGTCCTAAATGTTTTCAAAATAAACAAATAAGTCTTCTTCTCCAATCACTCCCATTCCCCAACCAAATCAACCCCCACTCAAACCACCAGCCAGCCAACTGTTGCCCCCACCACTACCCTCACCACACAACTCATCACTGACCCCACTGTTGTTACAGAGGATGAATCCTCCACCATTTCTGAAAGCACCATCAGTACATCTTCTCACACCGATACAAAGGATATGCTTCACTTCAATTAAATAATTAATTCAAATTTTCTCAAATTTTTACATCTAAGTAACTCCGATATAGTGGAAAGGACAATCAGTAAGGTAAAAACGGCGGAACACAAACATGGAAGGAGTTTACTGAAGACGTGCGATAAACTGCTCAACATCATAGCCGAAATTCCTGCTCATAAAAAATTCCTAGTCTTGGTTCCTAATTGCTGAGATACGTAAATACTAGAAAATAGTAAAAATTATGGAAAGAAAACAAAAATACCCCTTTCGGTCCCCAAAAACTTGTTAGTAGTAGGTTTTAGCTTGCGACAAAAAGTGCCAAAATCCCTAAATAATAAGAGTATTATACAGATATGGAATGGCACAAGTACAACAGGAAGAGAACAAGCACATAAAGAAGTCCCTTTTCCTCTTCATTGCAAGCAAAAAGATGACTTATTGTTGAAATTTGTTAATTACTTCTTTCCTTGAAACACACCATAGAACAAGAAAAATACTAAAATTACCAATGGACAAAATTTATTTAGGCAGAATGAAATAAAGCTATACCAATATGGGATGTCAAGAATCCAGTTTCAATCACTTGTTGGCAGAGATTTGATTCTTACCAATCTATATTGAAAAAAATTATACTAAAAGAAAGGATCTTATGGTTTGGAAGCATATACTAGTCTATTTATTCTGCACTTTATGTATTCTGGAAACCTCAGTGCAATTACTAATTTCTTTGTCCTCAGCCACTACAATTCAGACCGGTAATAAAAGAATGCGCTGATATTATATCATTAGTTACATAATCAGACTAATGAATGTATTAAATTTCAAAAATAGAAGAATTAAACATAATACAATGTGTCTGTAATTACACATGATCCTTAAAAGAGTTCACACAAGTGCAGCTTCACAAATACTCCCAAAAATATTCAAACCTCAAGCTCTCTCTTGTAAAACCCACAAAACAAATGCCCAGAATACAAAAAACTAACTGCCAAAAAAACCGAATCAAATTCTTGATTTCTTGAATGTATTTACAGAGTAAGAAACAAAAAAAATGCAAAAATGGAGTAAGGAGAAGAAGGGCATACATATTCGCAGAGGAGTTGAAGCTCATCTTCAGACAAGTGCTGACCCTCTTTAACTTTCGCTATCCAATTATCCAAATCCATTTCCCTTAATTCTTCTTCTGATTTTCTTCAACAATTAAATGGATATACCTCTATTTCTCTACCAATTACTAGTTTGTAGATATATGAAT
Organism: Fraxinus anomala; assembly: GCA_903798345.1. Taxonomy (NCBI): domain Eukaryota; kingdom Viridiplantae; phylum Streptophyta; class Magnoliopsida; order Lamiales; family Oleaceae; genus Fraxinus; species Fraxinus anomala. Next base: position 2,074 of record CAIGRN010161028.1, on the reverse strand, counting down.
ACAGAGCAAAAGAGAGGGGGCTCGATCGGAATTGGAAGGCAGAGAAATGAAAAATTAACACTACTGTGAACATTCACACAATTTTCGAAACCCTCCTCTTCTTCCCCGATCTCTGACCTTTATATATATAATATAGCCCCGTTAAAAAAAAATTGTACTGTTCATTTTCAATGCTAGAATTAAAACATTTTGCACAAAAACTTAAATTTATTTTTTCTATTTTTTAATAACCAAATCACTAATCAAAATATTATTTTGGTCAAATAAGACCATGAATCAGGGGCATAATTATATATTTGGAGTTTAAAAGTTTTTTTTCTCTAGAAATGACACAATAAAGTGTCACTGTGGATTTACTCTTTGATTTTTCACTTTTCATTTTATATAACTTGCAAGTAGTAGAACTTAAAATAATTTTCATTTTATATAACTTGCAAGTACTAGAACTTAAAATATAAAAAGGATAAATTTCATTTATGATAAATCTTCATGAACTAGCATCAAAATAAACAAAGGTAACACATTATTCTAGTACAAATCGCATGGTAATAGCGTAACCTTATGAGCTAGATATGTTTTCAACAAAGAGACTAAAATCGTATCTAACCTTCCTAGATATACATCCTTTATTGATACAAAGGATGCCATCTCCTCAGGTAGAAGGAATTTGAGTAGTGATGAGATGAATGTGTTTAAAATCAATGATGTAGATTGCTGCCATATGAAAGAGTCTCAAACTTATATTCAATCTGATGTACATGTAGTATGATTGTTATTTTAATAGATGGGACCATTGGATATTAGAAAACGTACATATCTCGTCCTTGCATAATCCTAGTTCATTACTTTCACTACAATCCTTAACGATTGTGTCTTTACGAAATGGAATCCTTCCCCGACGGTAATAAGCTTACATTTAACATCCATGCATAACCCTTAGTGCATAAATTCGAATACAATCAGCAAAGAAAGAGTCGATATAACCACCAATTTCATATTTGTGCTGAAGTCCCCATTTTTTTATATTTTAACTTATATTATCAAGCCTTAATTAATTAGCAAATCTTACCCATGATGGCGCATTAAAAATCCGTTAAACTTAGTAAAAAGACTTATTTTTTTTTTTTTCGTATTTTCAAATAAGCAAGATAAACATCAAATACAAAGGTTCAAATAAAATATTTTTCCTATTATAACGAAATATTTGGATCGAAAACGTAATCACAGTCAAGATATATTAATTAAATAAAAGTTAAAGACAAAAATGCAACGGAAAAGTTAAAGAGGTAGATGTAAAAATCATTAAAATTGAGAACCTCCATTGGAATTAAAATATGGTATAGTTAACAAAACATGTGGTATGAATATAATTACACGAAAAATTTTCCATGTTCTTGAGGTGTCAAACAATTATTTTCAAAAACTCCAAGAATGTCCAAATAAAACAAATTACTTTTCATGTTCATTGTTGTACCAAAACAACATAGATTATAAATTAAAGCCACAAAAATACTATATTCAATTATTCATATTAGTTTTCTGGCAAATTAGAACTATGGAAAACCGTCTATTATCCTTGTGCGGTTTTCAAATTTACATCTCTTGCATTGTGAAAAAGTACACATTATTTTATACCAGCTTTTGACAAAATAGAGTTTTTTTTTTGGTGAGATCTTCTCTCCTATTAGAGAATACCCTTTATATAGAAAATATACAAGCTGATTTGCAATCCTAATTTACAACCACTAGAGATGATTTATAGACCTGATTTACTGTCCTGGTTTACAGTAATTTGCGGCCCTAAAAGTTGATTTACAGCCTGCTGATTTATAGTAATTTACAGTCTTTTAACATCCCCATCAAATTGATGTCGATAGATTTACAAGCATCAATTTGCTAACAAGTAAATGATTACACAACGGCGGTGTGCTGTTGTAAGCACCCAAAAATAATACCTTTACTTCTAAAAACTAATATAGCAATGGAAGTAAGAGTCGATCACAGAAAGAGTGTTTAGTTTACTATTTATGCTATATTAGCGAGATGGGGGATTTGTTTGTAATGAAATCAATCT
>CAIGRN010161020.1:0-10735 GCA_903798345.1 Fraxinus anomala | reverse complement strand
TCATATATTTATCAAAATGCCAGACGTGTGACAATATTTTATAAATAGGTTGCACCGAGACTCGGACACAAACTTGGCATTCAATTTTTTTTCTTGTGCGCTACTCCAAAAGCTTACTCCTTTTCTCTCCTCTTTTTCTTTATTCCCCTCGAGAGTGCACAAAGAAGGATGTTGATCTACTTTTGAAGCTTTTCTCTGGAACTATTCTTGAATCTTAGCCATCCAAAAGTAAACCCCAATTCATTTCTACCCTTTTGAGTTACCACAATGTCGTGAACATGAATTACTTAACCCATGCATTACCACTTCAGCCCATGGCTCAAGTATAATTATTCGAAACAACTCACTGAAGATGCAACCGTCTTGAATTTCGAACTAGTTCTCGATTTTCCTAGTCAAATAGGCCGATTTATTCAACCACTTGAATTGAATTAAGCGTTAAAGCCTCTTCGTCCCTTGAAAGTAAATGAAATTTTTACTATATCACAAAAGAATATTAGATATATTTGAATTTTTGAATAACATCAGCTGAATCCATGTCTTTCTTGAGAAGATTTGTGCAATTGATCATTTCAAATTGAAAAATTGATAGATTCTCTTTTTCTTGTTTTTTGTGTGAGGATGAGCTCCTTTGAGATAAGGGCAAGTCAATTTCTTGTCCAAATATTCGTATTCCAACTTTTTATCTTAAGGAGATGCCTAAATAATGACCGTCTTCTTCAATTTCCTAGTTGATTCAAGCGAATCAAAAAATTGACCTGATTTTGAAGTGTGTTATTATTCTACGTTCGTGAATGTTTGGTACTCTAGTCCTAACGGTACGAGATGAGATTAAAGAAGATAAAGAAATTAAAGCACCGTATAAGGTTCTGTATAGTGTTGTGTCCAAACAAGTCCTTCAAGTCTTGTTCCAAAGTTGAAGAGGACACTTGATTCTCTTTAGAAACGCAAATAAGCCTACAATTACTTTTTGAGAGTCTGAAGAATAAGATACTCTGTGGAGAAAAATTACTACCTTCTAGGTTGATTTGGTTGCTTATGTACAGTAAATAATGTCCTACATGATATTAAGTAGCAACTTCAATATGTGTTAGACTAGAATATAACATGATAATAAATGAACTAGAGGCCAAAGATACAACAATGGCATTGAATGAGAAAAAATTGGAGGCCTTATGAAAGCCTTTTTGCATTACAAAGTGGAGGGAATTTCTTTGAACTATGTTCAATGTCAAAAGTTCACATATTGTAGTAATATGACAATTTTTTTATACCGACTTCAATTTTTCTAGAGTAAATTATTTAAGGGTTGTGCTATGGGTACATAATTGTACTCATAGGAATGTCCATAATGAACACTCGGAACCTCTCCCCCTATTGGGGGGCGCCGGAGTCCATTATGAACACCCCTATGTACCCATAGCATTTTTCATTATTTAATAATCCAGTTGAATATATTTTTAATAGGTGGTAAGCAAAAATTATCAAATTGAAAAATCAAACAGAAAGAAATCATCGATTATATTCCACGTGAACCCATCAACGAAATAGTTTTGAAACCAAATTTAGCCGCGAAAATAATATTTTTTTAATTTTTGTTAGGATAAATTCAATCTTAACATTCAAATAAAATATAACTATTAAAATATTAATAAACAAAGGATACTTTGGTCATTGTCATACTAAATATCAATAATTAATTAATTACACTGGTTTTATAACCCTATTACCAATCAATCCATCAAAGTTGAAACACTTACAATGAAATCAAAATCCTAATTCTTCACCCGCCAATAAAGTATGTAAATATTATATAAATAAGTAAACTGGTGAAATTAAACTGAACATGAAGAAAAATATTCAATCAAATCGCGGTTTAAAACATGACCAAATCATTAGATTTAAGTTTTAAAAAAAATCTCAAAACGTTTTAAATAATTTGGTTTGGGTTTGAAATTTTGTTCAAATCGCTTTAAACGGTTTAATTTAAAAACATGTCAAAGTTTAGTGACGACACCAATGAAATTATTAACGAAGTATGCTAAAATAATTGCAGCCTAAATCCAAAATTATTGACACGGTGGGAGCCTTTATTTATTTTATTTTTTTTCTTGAAATTCTATTTTTGTTGAATGCTTTTTCCATAAAAGCATTTATCGAAGAAAAGAAAAAGAAAAAGAAAATATCAACTCGTGAGCTCGAGTTCGAGTCGAGCCTCTGTAAATTGGCAAAAACCCCCTTGAACGGGATACCGAGACCGTCAAATCCTGTCCGTACACTTTCAACACCTTCGATGAAAGAAGAACAGGATATTCTGTATGAAACCCTAAGTCCGCTCGGCGATAGTTCTGCCGACACACCAACACCGCCGCCGCTGTCGGATAATGACGAACCGTTCGTTATCTTTCGTAGCGAGATTTCGCTCTCCTCCGTTCAATGCCCTTCTCCGGCAACATTAGCTCCGGATTACTTCTCTCTCGAGGTGAACGATGCTGAGGAGACGAAAGAGACTCCGCCACGTACTCCTCGTCCGCCGTCGCCTCCTCAGCTGCAGGAGAGGACCCTAGAAGGAAATTGGTTTCGTGCTAATTGTCGCTACAAAAGCCCAATGCTACAGCTCCATAGAGGTTTGATTTAAATTGTTTCCAATAAATTAATTGAATTTTAAGATGTGGAGAAAAGCTTCTAAGCTGAATTCTAGTTGGATAGTTTAGGAACTTATACAAAAGCTTATGACTTTGCATGAAAAATCGTGATCATGAAGAATTTAGCGTGTTTGTGGTCATAGGGAGTCAATGAAAATTTGTTTGAAAATTGCCATAAAAGAAGCAAATTAATTATTTGCTGATGCGGGTACATGCAGAGATAATTGATTTCTGTGATTTCTTATCGCCAACGCCAGAGGAGCAAGCATCACGCTATGCTGCCATAGAATCTGTTGTTGATGTTATAAAACATATCTGGCCCAAAGCTAAGGTATGTTTGATTTTATTTATATGTAAGACCACACTAATATTCTCATGCACTTGTTTGTGAGATTATAATTTGATGAGCTGTGTGAAGTTATCTGTTGATATTGTCTTGCAGGCAGAAGTTTTTGGTTCGTTTAAGACGGGGCTTTATCTTCCATCCAGCGACGTTGATGTAAGCTTGCTGCTTATTATTTTCTTATTCTTTGAACAATAAATTTCTAGAACTATTCTTTTTGTTATTTCTGTCGTATTAGCATTTTTAATCTTGGAAGTTATATGTCAATGGTTTTTCGAGGATGTGGAAAATTTACACTTCTAAAACAAGGTTCTTTTTCATGGGACATTATTTAATTATGAAAGTTGATGACAAACTTTTACTTTTCTTATCGGAGATTTAGTACTTCCAGTATGAGACAAGAAAAGTTCGAAACTATTGAGGGTTGCAAAATAATACGACATGGTGCAAGCAATTGGTATTTGTTTGCCCTGACTACGGGGGAATAAAGATATGACCATCTGATAAAAAATAGCCTAGTCAAGCTTTTAGCAACACTAGTGGCCATAATGATGTGTATAAGTGACTTGATTGAAATTTTCCTTGAAATCTATGGAAAAGTATATATTTAACATAAAATTTGGTGCCAAAAGTAGACATTTGACATAAAATTTGGTGCTTGGCAGGTTGTGATCTTGCATTCAGAGGTCAGAAGTCCTCAGATTGGCTTAGTTGCTCTTTCTAGGGCCCTTTCTCAAAAAAGAATCGCTAAGAAGATGCAGGTCTGCTTTTGCAGAGTAAACTCCTCACTATAATAAATTTCAAATGTTTTCATTGTTTTCTTTCTGTTCCAAATTCAGGTTATAGCAAAGGCTCGTATACCAATTATTAAATTTGTAGAGAAGAAAAGTGGCTTTTCCTTTGATATAAGGTTTGGCTATTCAGCATCCATCTTTCATATTGAATAGCAAAGAAGTTTTTTGTAGTCAGTACAAATTTATTAGAAACAAGGCTTAGTTTGTTGTGGTGATGGTGTTTATATTGTGCACAATATGACCTTTTTTAAAGGTTCTCGTTCCAAAATACCTGTAATCTCCGTACACAATTAGGTTCTAGGACAAATTTTGAGTTTGAAGCCAAAAAGTGACAAAAAAAGTTATCCGCATTTACTTTCATCTTAAACTCCCTACCAATTCCGACACACTCAACCGTCAATGGCGGAAGTATCAAATTAGAAGTGAAGCATTCTTGAACTTTGATATCAGTTTGACCAGAACCAATTCACTCATAAGCCTTTCTCAATAATCATATGTTCTCGTGAAATGACAAATGAAAGTCCTATCAGGGCTAATATTTCTTTATGTTGGAAGTATTCTTGATTTGGCAGCATTTCCTTGTTATTCTTCATTGTAATTATATATTATAATTTCTTTTTATATTGGGTTGGGGTCCTGGGGATTTTTTATTTTCATTTCTTCGTATCTTTTCTTCTTCCGAAGTTGCAATACCAAATATTTGTACCCCTAAAACTGCGGAGCACAGGCCCTCCTCCTTGGGTTTCATGTTTGTGTCTGACATGACTCCTATACCGGCACTCCTTGGACACCTAGAACGCGTATCCATGGCATGTCCTATTTTATATATAAATATATGAAGTTTTGACACGTGATTGATACTTTGGCAACATTTCTTCAACATGTGAATTTTATAGATGAATATTTTCATTTTATTCTCCAATATTGATAAAAAGTACAAAAGATAGTCACTCGCTATGCTTAAAAGATTTCATCACCAATATTCCTAATCAAAGAGTATTAATTTTATTTCAAAATAACAAAGTGCTAAATAAAAATATAGCGCATATATGATGTAATAATGCATGGTTTTTTAGTGTCCCTAGGTGTCCATGTTATGCTTCTTGAAAAGTTGTGTATCGTTGTGTCTGTCCATGTCCGTGTTCTTGATGCATGGCAATGATCTTCTGCGCAATTGTTTAATGTTGTCATATAACCTTCCGCCACATCTTGACTACTTTTTTGGGTTGATTTTTATGTCTTGACAACAGCTTTGATGTTCAAAATGGACTGAAATCTGCAGAGTATATAGCTGTATGTTACATTAGCTTCTTATATAATTTTATTATATTTTTGTTGGTACTGTGATGTTATTTGCATTTATACTTTAAACTCTCTTGTAGGATGCTATATCTAAATGGCCACCATTACGACCCTTGTGTCTGATTTTGAAAGTTTTCCTGCAGCAAAGAGAGTTGAATGAGGTGAATATTCATTGTTTGTTTTAAGTTAATTTGCCAGAAATATATTTTCCATTTTGCTTCAACTCAGGAGCACTTTTTTCTCTAGGTGTACACTGGTGGAATTGGTTCCTATGCGCTCCTTGTCATGCTTATAGCAATGTTGCAGGTAATTAGACTAGAATGATGTTTCCAATATTGATATGACTATTCTAGAGCATGCAAAATTTGATTGGTAACTATATGATACATAAACTGTGTCATCAAATTAATTATGAAGAGAAAACAACGACCTCTTGCTCCATTGGAGGCTCTGCCTCTGTTTTTAAAACAGAGAGTGATACTTCTGTTTACTGGAATAGTTGCTGCTGATTGTTCCAAAAGCAGTGATAAACATAAACAGACTTTGTCTGGTTCCAATATTTCAGAAGCAGTGATGTTTTCTGCCTTTCCATGATAATGTTTATTGAAAGCAGCTATTCATAGATGAAAGGAGTCGTAATTCTTTTGACTTTCATTGTGTTCCTTCTTTTGATTGTTCATCGGGTTTGTTTCCCTATTTTATATTATTTTTCAGAGTCAACAAGATCGCCAGGCTTCTCCAGAACTTAACCTGGGAGTTCTACTGGTAAGCTTGTCCGGTGATTGTATATAGTATAAGATTTTCTTTTCTTGCTATTTTCTGAATTTCGAGATTCCTGTTTAAGTTGTTCCTTTTTCTATATTCCATTTAGCTTTTGAAGCACATTGAAATGAAACCAAATCTAAGGCTTGTATATTTTTCCTTAATGGCAAATACCCAGATTTATGTGCTGGTTTCCCCCTTTTTTAGAATGTAATTAATGATCGCGGTCGTTTATTAAATGCAAGTCAAATTAGGAAATTGGCAATGTTCTGTATAGTAGTTGGTTTCTTTGGAGGATTTAAGGTTACCCTTTTTTCGGAATGGCCATTTCTCTTGGTACAAGTAAAAAAAAGGTCCATGTAATTTCATACTAGATCAGTCACACCATAAATACAAATTTTCTTTCGTTATACCTGTGTGTGCTACAAGCCTAAAAATCGTGGATTTCATATGCAGATTTGTTGTAGTTTTCTTTAGTCAGAATATTTAAGTATTTCATAGAGAAACTTCTGTGAAAGATGACTGTGATAGGCAATTTAACCTTCGAAATTTCTTTCTTTACCCTGGAAGTGGCATACAGTATTTAGATTGTGTGCAGCCTTTTGCGTGTGTGTGAAGTTGAGTTTGGATTTAATCTTGTTTTAAAGGCATCCATTCCTTCTTCTGTTGTTATTAACAAACTAATTTCTATAATATAATAATAATTATTATTAGTTTATTACAGTAAGCTTATGGACTTCTGAAGTTATTATGAAATTTTGCTTTTGGAATATAGGTGAACTTTTTTGACATATATGGCCGCAAGTTGAATACCACTGATGTTGGTGTATCTTGCAATAGGGGAGGCACTTTCTTCTTAAAAAGCAGCAAGGGGTAACATTTTCTTCTCTGTGTTGAAACTGTTAATCTGATTTAGTTGTTTTTAAGTTTAATTGTTATTCCATTGCGCTTTCTCCTGTTCAGGTGTTTAGTTAAAGGAAAGCCATCCATTATCGCCATTGAGGACCCACAGGTGACCTTATAAGTTTTGATACATTTTGATTTCTACTTCTCAACCGGACACATTCATTGAATATGTTTCTGAGCACAGGATTAATGTTGCCTGATTGATCATTTTGTGTTTTCCTTTTCTTTTACCTATTCTCTTTGTTGTATAGGTTGTGCTTCTTCAAGATATTTGAAACTATATGACCCCTATGTGGGAGGGAGGGGGGGGGGGGGGCGGGGGGGGGAAAGATTGTATAGTTTGTCTCCTGTCATTTTGCTTGCTGGTGTCTCCTTCTATTATGGAGTCAAGTCTTTGAGAAAGAACAAGATTTTGAGGCCAATGGCAAAAAGCAGTAACGACAAAAGTTTTCCCAGCTAGGATATTTGCAGGATGACACNGGGGGGGGGGGGGGGTGGGAAAGAGATAAATAGTGTGCTTATTATATCGTGTAAATATTCACATGCATATTTGTTCTGACAACAGGATCCTGATAATGACATAGGGAAGAACTCCTATAACTATTTTCAGGTAAGATTCTTCTTGACACTATATTTTTTCCTCTGCTTTCCTTAACGTCATAATACCATTTTCCCCTCTGCTTTGCTTTATTTCCTAATTCTCCTACCATTTGTGCATTAAATGAACAAGGAATAAAAACATACTTTGTATCATGAGTGACTCACCTGTACAAATCATAACTGGTTGCATCCTTGGTGTCACTTAGCTGCTCTGCCCCTACCCCAAAACAGAAAACCAAAAATGGTCAAAAGGAAAAATGTGAGGGAGAATTCTGCTGTTTCCTGTTTTCTCCTATTCTTCAATTTGAAGAATACCTGATTTTCTTTTTATTACTTATTGTAATTGTGGTAACATGTCTGGAGACTCTGAACTAGCTAATGAGAGCAACTGTTGTCATTTGACTCATGACTGAATAGAGGATCAAATTTTACCTTGCTCTTTGGTATTTTACATAATTTGTGGGCCTGTAACTTGTTTAGTTTTATACTATTCTCTATGTTCATGCTAGTGGTCCTCGTTGAGATTTCTTCTGCTTTTCCATTTGCTCCCATTTGACGCCAAGTTCTTATTTATTTTCTGGGGATCATATTTTCAGAAGAGGTTGAGTTTTATTTCTTTTTACGTTACTGCAGGTCAGATCTGCTTTTGTCATGGCTTTCATGACGTTGACAAATGCAAAAGTCATAATGGGACTAGGCCCCAGCAAGAGCATTCTTGGCAATATAATCAGACCCGATGCAGTATTGCTGGAAAGGAAAGGAGGATCTAGCGGAGAAGTGAGATTTCAGACCTTGCTTCCAGGTGCTGGAGAGCCATTGCAGCAACAATTTTGCAACCAGCAGGAGATTTATTGTAATTGGCAGTTAAATGATGATGAGGAAGCACTCCCACGTGGAGATGTGATTGAGGATGGTAATGGCCAATCCCCGAAAAAGAAGAGAAAGGCTTCCAAGGAGAACAGGTCTTTGAAAAAATTGAAAGAGAATACGGTCGAGGAAAGAGACAGACATGAAGAAATTGCTTCAAAGGAGAGGAGTGCAAAGAAACCGCGCTGGAGACATCACCACCATGGGGGTGATGGTGACAGACACGGCCGTGCTGGTGGCTCATCCTATTCGCATCATGCTTATTAATTAGTTTTTCTGTGCTTAATTTAGTCTCCCGAGTCCTGTGGGGGGGATGTAATTGAGTGATTAGGGGTTTGGGCCCCATTATTTTACATTTTAATAGAGGAATAGTAATTTTTTGGAGAATGTGATTTTTTTAAAAAAAAAAAATTAGATTTACGTGTAATATTATTTTATTGGAGAATATATGATTGATAAGAAGAGAGAGAAAAATGAATTATAATTTAATGGGGAATAATGAGGTCAAACGAGGGCTAGGAACTTCTGTGGATGGAAATGTAGTTGCAGAAGGGTTTTTAAATGCCGACCTTTCTAACTATACGATTGTTAGTGCTTTCCTCCGTCGACATGTTTACAATTGAAACAGACCTGTTCAGTTTTAACTAGTGCATTGCATCTTAATTGCATGAAAGATCTATAACTTTTATTATTCATTGTTACACTGATTATGATTTTTGTCTAAAACTTCTGTTAAATGAAAAGACTTGTTAGTCCGTGATTATTTTAAACAAGAATAATAATAATAATAATAAATATAAAATTATGATTAAAATTACGATTAAATATTTGTCCCTAACATGATTTTTGAACGTTAACCAAGACATGTTATGCTAATTAATGGATGATTGATCATAATGTAATGGAAAAATGATAAGGACTTGAGTGTAAAATAAATGAAGATTAATGACCCTTTTTAACACAATTTATGGTATATTAATAAATGAGAAATGATATTTAACAACATTGATATTTAATACCAGTTCAGGTGATAATACTAATAATATTATATTACAGGTTTCATTAATGAATAATATAATTTTACCTTTAATTAAACTTACCACATATTTTCACATTAGTTGGAACACTGATACTACTGATGTTAGATAATATTATTCTTAATAAATCCATGTTGTGTGAATATAATTATTCTTTTCACTTTATTTGAAATTTCAATCTTCAATTTCTTCAGGGTCTAAAGCTCCAACAAAACATGAATTTCTTGGTGAAACATCAAAGATTAATTGATCCAACGCTTTAATTCTAAGAAAGATTCAATAATCACTTAAAAAGTACTCGAAACAACTTATATTCCAGAGAACTTAATAAGCCGATATTTTTATTTTATTTTTAAAAAAAATTTAGAGCATGAATACCCTATTATATCGGAATCGACATGCAAGGCCCTCAACAGTCATAATCAGTACAAACAAGGAAGGTTACACAAAGCTTATTATTATTATTATTTGTATTTTTACTATTACTATTACTACTACTATTATTATTTTTTAAAATATAACAAATACGATTATTTATAGTTAACAAGAAATATATTACAACAACCACATACCTACATTAATTTAGTTTTATTTAAAGAAAACGAAACATAAAAACAAGTGCGTAGTTTAGTAATCTGGAAGATCGCTTCCAGATCCTCCAATATCTTTAAAATAATTTCCAAACAAACAAGATGAACTTTCAAATCCTTTATCTTGTTGTTGAACTCTATTTCGTAAAATTCTTGTTTGTTCGTTTTGAAAGAACAAATGTATTTATTAATAAATTTAATATTTTCTTTAATTTAACGTAATTATTTATTTATTTCTAAAATAAATAAATTACTAAGAATAAAAAAAAGAAGAAAATGATTAAATACTGTTCATTTGGTGTAACAATTAGAAATGAATTTTAGTTTAGCTCAAGATTTGGCGTAGAATGGTGAAAATTTTGGTGTTGAAGATAGCCTAACTACTGCTCAACCATTCATCATCTAATCCTCCAAAAGAATCCCCAAAACCAAACAAATTTCACCACATCACATTACCAAGTCCCAATTATCCATACGCGAAATCTCTCCGCGCGAGAAGTTTTGAGTTTTTGTCCATGGCTGGTATATTGGAAACCCTAACTGTCCCGCGCGCCTCCGCTCTCCAGTCCGCCTCCTTTGCTCCGGTAACCGGAGGTTCCTTTTCTCGACGTAGCTCCGTCAAATTGTCCGAGTTTAGAGGCCTGAAGATCCAGCTGGCTCGATCATCCGCATCGCTGAGTTCACGTCCGAAACTACCTAGCCACGGTAGTCGAATCGTCTGCGAGGCACAAAACACAGCGGTTGAAGTTGAAGGTTTGTTTCTTAGTATTTCTTTGTTTGTTCCTTTTTTCGTTAAATTTTGTTTCAGTGCTCGATACTTTTAGATTGTGCGTTTAATTATACGTTAGTGATTTCAATTATACTTAAAATGAGATGTAACCTATGACTT
>CAIGRN010161007.1:0-11751 GCA_903798345.1 Fraxinus anomala | reverse complement strand
ATTTTTATTTTTATTTTTGTATTTTCAAACCAATTTTTCGTACGAGAGAGAGATAGATTCCGACGATCTTTCAACTAGAGATGTTTTGATCTTTTCTTTATTGTGCAATGATCCATTTATGAGATTGATATGGCATTCTAGTAATTTTCTTGATTTGACATTCTAAATTATTTTGTTGAAAAACTGGTTTAAGATGCTTGTGCTTGTGTGATATTTGTCTATAAATATTTTGTTTGCACGCAAAAAAGTGCATAACATTAACGTTGATTTGTCAAAATTCACACTAAGATTTTTGTCCATGTCCGATGCTATCTGAGGCTTCTAACTATATCGATGCCTCTAATTATATTTCTGGTTAAGTTTTAGTCCTAGATTCCATTGTTTAGGTAAGTCTTGGCAATCGATCCTTTCTTTTGTTCGACGGGCCTTGACATTTGAGGCATAAAATGTTCGTTTCGCGGCACATTGGCATGTGATGGGACCCCTTTTTGTGACTGACGTGATATTTAAATAGACCATAATAATTTTTGTATGTAAATGTTTGGGATTTCTTAGAATTTTTAGTATTTAAATAATATTTAAGGCTTCTTTATGGCTTGGATGTTTGTTAATTAAAATTTGACAAAAATCAAGAATAGTAGACGTGGTGTCATCTCTACATGTTGCGTAACTTAGAAAATTCATGTTTTGTCACATAAAAATAATACTTGGTCTATAAAAATAAATAATTGACTTTTTTATAATAGCTCTACATTCTTATATTTATCTAATGAGTATGGAAACAATTTTTTGTCACAAGTAAATGATATACTTTACTCAAGCTATGGTTATTGTGTACACTTGATTGGCAAGTTTGAACTCGAGGAAAGTGAGGCACAACAAACCAGTTATTTTACCACCATATTTAAAAGTATAATTAATGGAGAATGAAGAGAGAGAGAGAGAGATCAAACCAGTTATTTTACCACCATATTTAAAAGTATAATTAATGGGGAGAGAGAGAGAGAGAGAGAGAGAGAGAGAGAGAGAGAGAGAATTTAGTTTATTCAATTCATTAAAGTCTAATTTCTAATCTTGGTGAGTTTTAAAATAATCTCTCTAAATATCTCCATCGATAATCCATGAAAATTATGAACTTTTCCTATATATTATGTCGTTATGGAGTCGTTTTATAATAAATATTATGAACTCATTTAGACTAATGATAGTTGTAGATTTCATAAATATGTTGTTGAAGATTTGCGAGTAAATACATTTATATGCATTTTGTATGAGTAGATATCAAGTACTACACAACTTATGTTGACTTGTGAAAATCATAAACTTTATTTTGTAGTTGTTATTGTCTGTAGAGTCGTTTTATGCCAATTAATATTTCAAAGGATGTAAACGGAATTTTTTGACATAAACCATAACAAAAGAAGAGAAGTGTTAATTTGTGGAAGATCGAAGATAAGATTTTTCGTATTACTCCGATTCTAATATTTTGCACGAATTAAAAGTTTCTCGTGTGTTAACCATTTTCCTCAATGTTTCACTACGTTAATTAAAGGGTAACTTACAAAATTACCCTTAAAATTTGGAGTTTTGAAAAACCATATGAAATATATTTTTGAAGTAAAAAATTATGTGTAAAATTATAAAAAAGTGACACAATATTACTTTTTAAAGTTAAGTATCACTTTTTTACATAATAGGGAAGGAAAACGAAGATCTGGTAGTAGGTTTTGGTTGGATTTTAGGGTCCGATTTGGGGATTTCTAAGGTTTTGGAGTTTGGGAAGTTTGAGCGTATCAATTACTAAGAAAAGAATTTTAATTTGTTTGTGGGGGTAGTATTCTAATTTGTTAATTTTGGAGGGCAATGGACCTAATTATCTCTTAATTAAAACAGATCGATCTAACCCTACTCGTATTTATTAAAGTTCAATCCAACATGCATTTTCTAAATGGCTGAACATCGAAAAATACTCGACACCAATAGGGCTTGTGGTTTCTATGAGGCCACTAGACTCAACAATATTTTCAACTTTTTTGATTAAATTTTTGAATAAGTAAGAAAATTTAAAAAGTTGTTGAAAAAGATCGCGGCAATACATAACAATCTAACCTTCTAGACATTGTAGACACGATGCTGACTTGAGGTTTTATCCTCGTACTTTTTCCTAGTACACTTCCGAAAAACAGTATGACAAGTATGGATCCAATATCCTCGAATAGGGTCTCAAAGCGAGAATTAAGAAAAGAATGATACCTTGTCAAATTCAAATGAGAGACATATATATTCATTTACCACCTTCAGGAATATAAAATTCCTTTCTTTTTCTATCTTCTGATTACAAAGAATGTTCTTTATCCTTCTCCGAAACCTCTTCTCTGCCTTGTTCGGTTCAGTTTCCAGCCTAAACTGCTTCTCATGCATTAAAAAATGCTGACACCACACATCTATAAATACCCAGAAAATGTTGAAATTGGTCATCAAATTCTCAATTTCTTCTCTAAATCAAAATTCCAAATGGCTTCTACTGCACCCGCCTCGAAACGCTCAGAATCCATTGCAGATAGCATGCCGGAGGCATTGAGACAGAGCCGGTACCACATGAAGAGGTGCTTTGCAAAATATTCAGAGAAAGGGAAGAGGTTGATGAAACTTCACCATTTAATGGATGAAATGGAACAAGTTATAGATGATAAGGTAGAAAGGACTCAGTTACTTGACGGGTTGTTGGGGTATATTTTGTGTACTACTCAGGTATAATTTCTAGCCTTTTATGTTCATTTAAGTAAAAGTGGTTTTGGTAGAACTCGACTTTAAAATCGACTTCTAAGAAGAGGGTACATAAACCTACAAGTAAGGCATGCCACTAGCAACGTTGACTATAATTATAGTGGTTACACCTCCCCATAGCCCACGTAGATGGCTGCCAATTTTTTTCATGGCGGCTTTATAGAACCAGACTTTTACTAGAAATAGCCCTCTTCACCTTGTCCGGTCTGCAATGAGGGTCGCTTAAGATCGGTACTTGCTCTGATATCAAATGTAACAACCAACGTGGATAGAACTTGTCTTAAAATCGGCTTGCAAGAGAGGGTGTTCCACGCCTTCCACGTGCAATATGGGATACAATTAGAGCCATTATGATTTTCTTGTATTTCTTTATTGTTTCAGATTAATGATTAGTTTTTTTATACTAAAATTTTGTAGGAAGCAGCAGTTGTACCTCCATATGTTGCCTTTGCCATTAGACCCTCTCCTGGATTTTGGGAGTACGTTAAAGTAAATGCAAATGATCTATCTGTTGAGGGGATCAGTGCAACAGAGTACCTAAAGTACAAAGAAATGACAGTGGANAATGATCTATCTGTTGAGGGGATCAGTGCAACAGAGTACCTAAAGTACAAAGAAATGACAGTGGACGAGAACTGGTATATAAATTACATCCAACTTGTGGTTTTTTTTTTTTTTTTTTTTTGTATTAAAATAGTAATTGGGAATAATTTTCTGGTATAAGAAAATGGCATGTATGCCTAAATGTTATGGTATGAAAGGAGTTAACATACAGTTAAATTGCAGGGCGAAAGATGAAAATGCACTGGAAATTGAGTTTGAGGCAAGGGATTTCTCCATGCCTCGCCTGACTCTATCTTCTTCCATTGGAAATGGAGTCAATTACGTCGCAAAGTTTCTTTCTTCGAAGATGAATAATGTCATGGAGAGCACACAATCTCTTGTGGATTACTTACTCTCACTAAACCACCAAGGAGATGTATGAAAAAGATTTATATATATCTTAAAAAGTCCCTATAAATGGTAGAAATCAAGTTCTAAGATGTTGTTTGTTCCTGTATATGCAGAAATTAATGATCAATGAGACCCTCAACACTGTCTCAAAGCTTCAGGGGGCCCTCATAGTGGCCGAAGCAGCACTATCTTCACTACCGAAAGATAAACCTTATGAGAGCTTTGAAATGAGGTTGATCTGCCTTTCCTTCAAATTTTCTTCTTCTATGAGCTGACTAAAGAAATTGACATATGTTATATTCTTGCAGGTTCAAAGAGTGGGGCTTCGAGAAGGGATGGGGGGATGTTGCCGAAAGAGTTCGGGAGACAATGCAATCACTTTCAGAAATACTCCAGGCGCCAGATCCACTGAATATCGAGAAGTTTTTTGGCAGGCTTCCACTCATATTCAATGTTGTTTTATTTTCTGTCCATGGATATTTCGGCCAGGCAGATGTTCTCGGCTTGCCAGATACCGGTGGGCAGGTACACATATTCTGATCCTTTGAGGAGAAAAATAACACTACTTATCGAAATAAATGATACATGGCCAAATGCTGAAGTCTCCTTTATTTTATTTTGACAGGTAGTCTATGTTTTGGATCAAGTCGTTGCTTTGGAAGAAGAATTACTTTTAAGAATAGAACAGCAAGGTCTTAATGTGAAGCCTCGTATTCTTGTGGTTAGTAGCACACCGGAAATTATGTTTGTGATCTATCTAAAACCAGAGGTGAAATATAATGATGTACTGATCTTCATTACATAGGTCACTCGACTCATCCCTGATGCTAAGGGGACCAAATGCAATCAGGAACTAGAACGTGTCCTCAATACAAAACACTCCCACATCCTTAGAGTGCCATTTAGGACTGAAAATGGAATACTTCACCAATGGATTTCTCGATTTGACGTCTATCCCTACCTTGAAAAGTTCACTCAGGTACATGCTAGATGATTAATGAGATTCTGGTGTTATACGACAGAGTTGTTTTCCTCAGCTTTGCTGGTTTTTTTCCACAGGATGCAACTGCCAAAATCATTGAAGTAATGGAAGGAAAACCGGATTTAATAATTGGAAATTATACTGACGGGAATTTGGTGGCGGCACTCATGGCTAGTAAACTTGACACGACCCTGGTACTAATGTTAATCAAGGTTTTTATGGTTCAATTTATGAACTTTTTAAACTGCAAAGAGTTTTGGCTGACCAACTGTATTTTCTATTAGGGAACAATTGCACATGCTTTAGAGAAGACGAAGTACGAAGATTCAGACATCAAATTGAAAGAGTTAGACCCCAAGTATCACTTTTCATGCCAGTTTACAGCTGATTTGATTGCGATGAATACTGCTGATTTCATCATCACAAGCACATACCAAGAAATTGCTGGAAGGTATATTTTCAACATTATTTGCAGTAACCGAGATGATTTCCATTACTTTCAGACAAACATCTAAATTTATTGAGTGTAAAATCTAGAAATCTCAACCAATAAAAACCTGGAAAGTTCAAATACATTGGTGGTATATGTGTGAAGCTTAATATGTTTAAATATATCGTGCTTGTAGCAAAGATAGGCCAGGTCAGTATGAAAGCCATACAGCATTTACGCTTCCGGGGTTGTACAGAGTTGTTTCAGGGATCAATGTATTTGATCCTAAATTCAACATTGCTTCTCCCGGGGCAGACCAAACTGTCTACTTCCCTCCCACTGAAAAGAAAAAGCGATTTACGGAATTTCAGCCAGCCATAGAAGAACTTTTTTTTAGCAAAGTTGATAATGACGAGCACATGTAAGTGAATAAATATTTAAATTTACGCGCACATTTGCTGAAATACTTCAGTATTGATTTGGGATTTTTGCCACGAACAGTGGATATCTAGAAGACAAGAGCAAACCAATAATTTTCTCCATGGCAAGGCTTGATATAGTGAAGAACATTACAGGATTAACAGAGTGGTACGGGAAGAACAGGAGGCTCAGAAACTTGGTTAATCTTGTTATTGTCGGTGCTTTCTTTGATCCTTCAAAATCCAAAGACAGAGAAGAAGCATCGGAAATAAGAAAGATGCACACTTTAATTGAAAAATATCAACTCAAGGGACAGATAAGATGGATAGCGGCCCAAACTGACAGGAAAAGAAATGGTGAACTCTACCGTTCCATTGCTGATACAAAGGGAGCATTTGTGCAGCCTGCTTTATATGAAGCATTTGGTCTTACAGTAATTGAGGCAATGAATTGTGGGTTACCAACTTTTGCAACTAATCAAGGAGGCCCGGCAGAGATTATCATTGATGGAATTTCGGGTTTTCATATCGATCCCTACAATGGAGACGAGTCGAGCAACAAGATTGCTAACTTTTTCCAGAAGTGCAAGGAGGATCCTGAATATTGGAATAGGATTTCTGACCGTGGACTAAAGCGTATAAATGAATGGTAATTTCGAATAGTCAGTTGAATCATCTCGTTGTTATGAATTAACATGGACATTTTTAAATCTTTTATCCGATTGTATTGCAGCTATACGTGGAAGATCTATGCAAATAAAGTTTTGAATATGGGATGCATATACAGCTTTTGGAGACAGTCATATAAGAAGCAAGCAAAGCAGAGATACATTCAGGCCTTTTACAATCTTCAATATAGGAAATTGGTACATTGTTTTCAGATTAACATTAAATGATTATATGTTTTTTTTAAAATTAATTGAGATATTAACAGCCTCTCTATGAAACTGTTATAGGCGGAGAATCTGTTGGCTAAAGAGGAAGAAACTCCACAACAAGTGCCAAAGCAAAAGGAGACTAAACCACAGCTCTCACGAAGGCATGTCGATCAACATTTCGTACATTTAAATAGCATTACAAATCCTGGCTTATATTTATTTGCTTAGAGCTTTATGAAGTAAAAGTTAGTTATTTTGAAAGTAATCTTAAATAAAAATTACTTTAACAGATGTCAGTTTTCTGATTGTCTCAAGGGATAACAGTCCCAGTTGCGGTAAGATTACAATCCACCCCGCGATAATTCTAGTTTTAACTTTTTGCTTATTTATAGTGACTAATCATTTCAATTTCCTGGTTGTTTGGAAGATTTGGATGCATGGAATAAAGACTGGAAAATACACTGCCTAATTTCAATGCCATTTAGTTGGATTTCTTGATTCCATCATTTTACACAGTTCCTAGAAGAGTGCTGGTTTGTGTACTGAAAAATAAACAAGAAGCTGTTAAACTCCGATGTTCATAATCCAATTTAATGAGTTTGTATGTTTACAATGAAATAAAGCTCGGTTCTACCATCAGTGATCCATAATACTTATAAATATATTTTATTAATCTCTATATTTCTTTCAATGATGATATATCAGTTAAAAGTATCACATAATCTAAGCGCAAAACAAGAGACATGGCAAAGCCTCGAGCTACCAACAAAAAACAATTAAAATACCGTCTAAACTTCTAACCTTGAATTCTAATGCCAAAGATCCTTTTGCAAGGCAATCAAAGAGTATATTACGCAATGAACTCAGAGTGTGAGAGATAAATAAGAATCTTGTGGGTGTTGGATATTTTCAACATATATGGGGCCACACGTTGTAGATCAAAATGTGTGGTGTTATTATTTAAAGAATATTAGTCAATTAAAGTGATCCGTTAAAAATGTATTGTGACTAATGGGTATTAGATTTCATGGAATTATAGTGTAGATATCGGAGTGTTGTTTTGAATTGATGAAGAGCCAATTTAAAGCAACCGAAAGATAGTGACTATTCAGTTATTATTGTTATTTTATATTGGTTATGATCCGCAATTGTTGGTGTTCTTTGAGATTCTCTACATCCTCATCAATAGAGAGCAAATCAAAATGTGAAGGCCACCAATCAATTGGAAGATACTAATCCGTTCAGACAAACAATCAGACATCCATGGATTCAGGTATGTTTGTGGTTTTATTATTTTCTCAGATTCAACATGGAGTATGTTTTCTTTGGGTTTGAAAGGATTTGATTAAAGAATCTGTAATCCCTATTATTATGTTTTTCTCTCAGTGGACAACTAGTGATATAGAAAGAAATGTAAGTTGCAATGAGTTGTAAACTAAATGAGGGGTTAGATGGATGAAAACGACTAGGAAGTAGATACAACTATTCGATAGTTTTAACTGAGTTGAAAACAAGCCCATCCACAAAGAAAGGATTGGGAGATGTTCAATCCTCCTGCTCTACGGGCATTTATGCACCTTTTATCGAGAGTTGGATTCTATGATGAGATGAATCTATCTATCGGCTACTCAATTTCAAAGGTTAGTGTGCGTAAAGATGACTTCTGTCAATAGGCAATTGCCACTTTCTTAGTTAACTTCATTCAGAGTAATCTAAATTCTCATATATTGGTTATTTCATGTACAATCAAATTTGAGATTTACATTAACATGACCAATCTTTGAAAACAATAATCTCGAAATTCATATATCATCATTTGAGCTTTTTGAACTATGATATCATGCTAAATCTTGGGACTGATTTCATTTTAAAATGTTAACATTGTTAAGAAAAACGGTTTAAACCCTTATATGTTGAAAATTATTTTGATATTTAATCAGCGCGAGTTTTACCCTTTTCAAGGAATGAGTCGAAGCAATAAAACAATATTAATAGTAAAATATCTTTCAAAGGATGGTTCACTAGACTAAGGAATAAGTATTTCAATTCATTTACATGCGGATAACATTCTAAGAATTTTGTATAACCAGTCCTTGAAATTGTAGCAATTATTAAAATTACTATATTGTAAAAAAAAATAAAAAATAAAATCCATCCATGCTGATGCTATATCATATCATGACCAATTGTCTTATCTCATGTGAACTTGTTCATAAGGTGGTGATGAAAATTCTGGTCTAAAATATAAAATGAACATTCTGAAGAAGCTATTTTGCCATAAGTATCAAAATTGGAAGAAATGTGACCCAAAAAAAAAAATCAATTTTAAGAATATTTCACTCGCGAGCTACAATTACAGATTCCATGGCAGTAGAGCTGTCTCTGTCACACATTTCAGGACCAATGTTTACTACTCCTTCCCTCTGCATCATTACATTAGAAGTAAACAGATGTGTACACGAAAATTGTCCTCAAATTAGACGAAAGAGAGTCGACTGCCTTAGAAATATTTCTGAAATATGTCGTCGTGTAATTTCCGGATGGAAATAAAACTTCAATAAGATCTGCCAGAACTAGTTGAGGCTGAGAGATGGCTCCATCATAGCAATCTTTCACAGCGTCAGCAGCAAGTAAAATGGAAAATATTATCAGAAAAAGTTAAAGAAATATCAGCCAAAATAAATAAAAAATTCAAGTCTATGCATATATCAAGATAATCTTGCTGAAATTAATTTCTTTAATCCACAAATGGCCTATACGAATGCTTCCGAGCATTAGATAGTAACTTACCAAGAGCAGTTGCATTTCGAATTCTTTTATTGTATCTCCACAAGATTTGATTAGCAACAAAAGCAAAGAAAGATTGATCTTCCACATTTAAATTTTCAAGAAAGGTAGAGGAAGTGTAAGCAACTGGATCAGAAGTGTAGGTTTCATCAATCCCCACATCCAGTCTAAACAAAAAGACTTTGATGAGTACAAGTGATGTAGGACAGTTGGCTTTAGAGTTTGAAGAAGAATTAGATCGAAAATTGGCAAAACGAGTTGTCTCGAAGAAACGGCCATAACTTTTTGCACTAGTGTCAGAATGACTATTATAATATGTTTTCGGAAACGTCTCATAGCGCTCTACAAAATTCAACCGGGGTCCCCCGGTTGAGGTCGTTTTCATCTTCAAATTTGCAATTTAAGACAGCCTACCGGACCATTTAAGTTTTCGCGTTTTTAGTTGTTTTAATTAAGTGGATGTCTATTTTGATCTTTTGCTGAAATTAGGATTTTCGGAGACTATTTAAAGGCTCTCTATTTTCTTGAATAATACAATTCCGTTTTAAGTGGATGTCTATTTTGATCTTTTGCGTAAATTAGGGTTTTCGGAGACTATTTAAAAGCTCTTTATTTTCTTGAATAATACAATTCCCTTTTTTTGAGATTATTTTCGTGAAAATTATAATTTTCTTTATCGGGGATTACGCTAGTAAACCCTAAAACTTCCGTTCTGCGTAAACAAGTTTCAAGCAAGCAAAGAAATCTGAGAAAACTCATTGACTTACACATAGAACGGCATGAAATGCATCCAAGTCATCAGGTATGGAGATGTTATATTTAACTTTTTACTGATGGAGTCGTCAATATTCTCTCCACCTGCATCCTCCACATGCTGCGTTCAATGTTAAATGTACCTTTAGCTTGTACTTCTCTTTTGCGAAAGTCCAGACACCCTACAACAATGAAATAAAGGAATATGAATTTAAGCTTTGAAAAAGAGTTATGCAATATTACTCATTTTCACTAACATTTAGATTATTACAAAGTTGTAATAGTGAAAATAATTATTTACAATACATACATCATTGTATTCCGTCCAAGCGACTATAGGTTTAAATGATGTGTTCCGGCTAGCTACAGATTTACTCAGGCAACCGCAGTTCGCCTTAATCTGCAAAGGATATAAGCTATCACTGTTAGGATGGAAGAGCTAAAATCTTCAAGGATAAATATATTAGTGGGACATTAATAGTTCATGTTAACCAATATTTACTAGATTAAATTGTTGATATTGACATAATTTTAACTTACTGCATCATATACTTGAATTTGCAAAAACACCCAAGTATTTGATCAACTCGGCTCGCTGAGAATGAGATAAAGAAACAGGCGAGTTCGTTGCCATGCTGGTTTCCAATACAGCATAAAACTGTAGACATGAATTACGTGAACAAATAAGATTGTGTTACAATCATCTAGAGATATTCGAAATGCCCTATCATTTCGTGAAATTAGCTTCTACTATTAATAAAAATATTATATGGATGCACATAATTTCTGGGCTAAGGGGTTTCGGCTTCATACCTGGAGAGAAATCCTCGCCCATTGGGAGTAAAGTCACAAAATTGCAGGATTGTGCTTGATCAGTGTTGATAATGAAGTGAGCCGCGAATTGACTGAAAGCTTGTGAATCACTTTTGTTAATCATTTGAATTTGACCGTCGTTGTACAATTTTAACATGCATTGAGATGCAACAAAATCTGATGTAATACCCTTCAAACTTCCCAGTAAGCCAAGAAGCTGTCCGCTCGTAAAGTATGGTAGTTAGTGAACTCCACGACACAAGAAAACATGATAATCCCACTATAAAAAAATGTTCAAATATATTGCTTCACAAGTTTTAATGAAAAAATTCCCAAAATTTGTGGTAAAACAATTTCTATAAACTATTAATTGACGTCTTAAAATCATACAGCAAAATGATGCAGCTTCTTGAGAGTATATTGAAGCCTTAAAATCACACTCTGTTTCAGGCTATGTAATTTCCTCATTTCCTCCTAATGACTGATCCTTTTACAATATTTCTGACTAAAAACAGAGAGTTCAGACATTAGAAATTAGAAATTAGAGGGAAATTAACAAAAAATTATAAATACTTCACCTGCAAAGGCTGCAATCCTCACCTCAAAGAAAGAAGCTGCAAATTCAGAATAGAAAAGGAAAAAGAAAATTACCAGAGGAAAACCGTAGTCAGATCAAATAGAGTCGATGCACAAAACGCAAAACATAAAAAAGCAATTACTGCTAAGAACTTCTGAATTAAATTACCTGGAAAATAATCTGTATCAATTGAATAATTAGCTAATGGAATCACGAAGGATTTTATTCTTGATGTGCAATATATTGTTTTAGCAGCCATCCTCGACTTATTCTGCAGAAATGGCATGTGAAGATTTCAATCCGCCAAGACACCAAGAATGCCGGGCTCAGTCTCAATCAACACCACCAATTGGCCAAAACTTCCACAAACC
>CAIGRN010161002.1:0-11770 GCA_903798345.1 Fraxinus anomala | reverse complement strand
TCCATTTTCCAAAATTCTATATATAGAGAGAAAGTGCGGGATCTGATAGGGATAGCAGAGGGAAGGCAATGGAATCAGCCATCAAAATGTAAAACAATCAAACATGCAACAGTAGAACTAGTTATGGCTTGGTTTTCCCTCAAATGCAGTAATTTAAGATCCCAATCCCTATAGTTCCGCCTGCTCGCTTAAGCCCACTTTCGCAATCATCACCCATATCTAGGGACACTATACATTTTGACAAGCTTTAATAATAATCACCCCTCCTTGGATGTTGTCAATAATATTTAAATGTTGCTTTCTTTATGTTTTTATCCCCGTTGGTAGAAGTTTTATACTTTACCTAAGGAAAATTCGTTTGTAACTACCAGTAACCCTCAAAACAGCAAAGAATTTTTGGTTGGTCATTTTCCATCCGTGAATATTATTAGCAAAGGATATCGTGGCTTTAGGAACGGAAAATCCATGTCTGAAGCATGTTTTTTTGTAGTGCTGTGAGAGTTTGGGTCGACGTAGCTGTACAACCTGATGTGTTCTTGTGGATACCTACTTGTATTGAAGAATGTGTTGGTATCACAGATGCACGGCCATTTGTTAGAGTTACAGTGGAGTAAATAGCATAGAAAATAAGGTCAAATTCCGTATTCTTGTCACTAATTAGAGTTTTGAATTTTTTACTTTACATTATTTTTACAATCTAGTAAGTTGTTTACTTTGTTAATTTTTAGATTTAAATACATCATTGGTTTGACGATTGTCTTCTCCGAACATATTGCAAGAGTTCAAGAAATGTTCTTTTAAAGAACTCAAATGAAATGTTTCTAATTTAATTTTTTTTATTTTCTTTTAAAGTATATATCGCTATTAGTATTTGATGTAAAGACAGAACATAATTAAATTTCTCTATTGAACAACTTCACTTGTGTATTTCTATGAGACAATATTGATGCATATTATGAAATTTATTATTGGAGTGGTTATTGTTCTTCATATTTTTAGTCTAAAAAATAGCGCTATTGAATATTTACATTTGGCAATTAACGAATTAGGAATGTTATTTAATGTGTATACATTACAATCAAAAAATGCTATTGAAAATGATACTCTAGATTCAATAAATGCTATAAATATTGAAAAATTATGTTGAAAAATAATGCTATTGAAGATGTAACCATGATGACTAAATATTTTTATTAAAGCCAAAATTATTACAAGAAAATGCTATCAAATTAAAAAGATTGCATGAAAATAATGCTATGAATACTAAAATCTTGACAATAATAGCACTTTACAATAGCATTCAAGAAAAAATTATAATAGATATATGACTTTTAATAATACCACCTATAATAGCATTTTGAAAAATGTTATAGAACATGAAAGATAACATTCTGATAAGTTATAGATGAGTTGATATGTTGTAGTTCTCTAAACCTATGAACTAACTATATCTCTAAGAAAAAATATGTATATTGCCTTAAGCACTATGAAGGAAAAAGACTGTGACACTACTGATGATGACACCCTTAAGAATGAGGAGGTAGCTTATTTTATTAAGAAATTCAAGAAATCTTTTAGGAATAATAAGAAACCAACGGAAAGATACAAGGGTTGCCCTAGTAAATTCAGGAAAGATAAACGAGAAAAGAAAGACACTAGCGATGTCAGGAAGAAGTCTGTCAAGGGTGTTAGGGATTTGGTCATGAGCTGAGTGTCCTAATTATAAGAAGACCCTTGGTAAGGCTATAAATGTGGCTCTCACTGATGATGACTCTAACTCAGGTGATCATAATAATCCTTCCAGTACTGAGGAGTGACTACGTTATATGACATTTGTGTAAAGTCCCAAATTTTTATTACTAGTTGTTAGATTTATAAGTGCTCTATTATTAAAGTCTAATCACCTTATTGATTACTAGCCAATAGTTTGAAGACCTAATTGGAGAGTTATCTTGGAAACTAAATGAAATCATGCATAAAATATATGTAAATATGCCAATTTGACCACATGAATTATCCACACCACATTTCAAGCCAATATAATTGATTTGACCACATAAATAAAGATAATTAATTTGACCACATACATTATTTACTCTAAGTTTCAAGCCAAGTCAATTGAATTCATCAAATGATTAAAGGTATTGATTGGACCAATTTTAAGATAATACACCATTTATGCATTGCTATATGTAATATCTTTAGTTGTGCCCATGATTATGCTAGTTATGTAAATAATACAATTTACGAGACATAAATAAGTACAACTTGTTATGAAAATTATAAGTATCACGAATTATTTGTTTACCTGTAGCAACATGTAATATTAAGATATGTCATGTTCCTATTTAATTATAATATGTTGCATGTAAGTATGTGATATACAATATTGCTTAAATTATATTGTCGAGAATTATAGCGAAAGAATTTAAGAAGTCTTTAAGTTAGGATATGTCACTTAGGAATTATCAATAATAATAATAATAATAATAATAATAATAATAATAATAATAATAATAATAATAATAATAATAATAATAAACAACAACAATAATAATAATGAATAAATAAAAATTAATATTTTAGGCACCTCTAGTTTCTACGTATTGTTTAAGTTTTCTTGATTTGCGTATTAGCAAGATTGAAAAGTTTTGTCAAAAAGACATAATCTGTCTAAGGAAAGTTTGTGATTTAAGTGGTACATTTGTGACCCCCTCCCCTATAAGCCTTTTAGTTGCGTGTTATTCAAATTAATAAGACAAAAAACAATACTTCAAGTCCACTAAAAAAGACACTTCTTTAAAATAAAAATTTTCCATTTTAAAAAACTTCTAAGAAAATTTCATTTTTAAAAACATGTATTCCAAGAATTCCTATTTTATAGAACTCCTTTTAAGAAACTTTCAACTTCGATTTTTCAATTTTCATTCGTAATAACAACAACAACAATATTAGTAATAAATATAAAAAATAATAATTATTATAATAAATGAATAAATAAGTAAATAAATAATTTATTTCTTACAGTCTTTACTTATTGTAATGTTGTTTATTAAGGCTATGGCAACTCGAGGTCGAAGAGCTAACAACAATGTTGAACAACCCCAACAACCTTAACAACCCATACAACCTCAACCTAACATGGTTAACCCAGAGTTTGCTCAGAAATTTCTCACCATGATGTACACCTTTGCCCAGGTGATAACGCCACGACAACCACCACAACAACTGACACCACCACCATCGCCGCCACCACAGCAACATGCACAGATAGTGGCAAAAGACACAAGGAACACAACTGTTGTTGTTGTGGAACTATTTAAAAAATAACATCCCCAACCTTTGAGGGTGGTTTAGATCCCTTGGAAGCAGAAGATTGGTTGGTAGGGATAGAAAGGATCTTCGACCTCATTGAATGCCTAGACTCTAGAAAAGTTACATGTGCAACCTTTATGCTAAAGAAAGGCGCCATGCGCCGGTGAGACTCAACCTCAAGGTCAAGGGCTTGCGGACATGCCTGGACATGGAACCAATTTAAAGAGAACTTTCTGAAGAAGTACTATCCTACAAGTATCCGAAATCAGAAGGAGGCTGAGTTTATTACATTGACTCAAGGCTCGATGTCTCTAACTGAATACGAGCGAAAGTTTGAAGAGTTATCCCATTATTCCCCTAGCTTTGTAGATAGGAAGAGAAAGTGGCGAGGCGTTTTGAACAACGTTTAAGGGATGATCTAAGGCAGGCAGTGGTAGTACTTGAACTGGGAACCTACCATGAAGTGTTAATAAAGACACAATTGGCAGATTCTAGGGGCCACTCTAGTGGGGGAGAACAAACCCCAATATGGGCACACAGAAAAGCGCAAGTGGAATGATAGCACAAGCAAATGATCACAGAACTATGTTAAGAAAGGCAAAGGAGGCTCGTTACAAGGTGACAATAAAAGCTATCCATTTTGTACCAAACGCAAGAACACCATCTGAGGGCTTGTCTCCTAGGGACAAACACATATTTCCACTGGAAAACATGGGCACATGGCTAGGTCTTGCCCTAAAATCTAGCAGAAATAGGGAAACGCATAGCAAAAGATAAGAATATATACCTAAAGGACAAGACAAGAATCTTTGCATTGACTAAATGGGAAGAGGACCAAGATTGTAATATTTTGGTAGGTAACGTTTTAATATCCAACTTGCATGCCTATGTATTAATCGATTCTGGTGCCACTCACTCATTTATATCCCATAAGTTCATGTAAAAGCTAGATGTGAATATTATATGTGCACGTTTGTCTTTAGAAGTATATATACCCTCTGGAAGGGTGCTGAACACATATAATATAGTTAAGGCAACAAGGATAGAAATAGATGTTATGTCTTTAGAGATGGAACTTTATTTACTAGATATGCATGATTTCGACGTAATTTTTGGGATGGATTGGTTATCCAAGAATCATGCAACAATTCATTGTTTCAAGAAGAAAGTGGTTTTTCAAAAACTAGGAGAAGAATAATTTTGATTATCGGTGACTAAGAGTAAGTTCCTACCCCGTGTTGTGTCTGCATTTCAAGCACGACGAATCTTACAATTAGTGAAGTTAGAGTGGTACAAAAATTCCAAGAGGTTTCCTAGATAATTTACCTAGCATGCCACCAGAACGAGAAGTGGAGTTCATGATCGATCTTACCCTCGAGGCCCACCTATTTCTAAGGCCCCTTACAGAATAGCATCGAAAGAGCTACAACAATTAAAAGCATAGATAGAAGAACTGTTAGAGAAGGGATTCATCCGACCTAGTGTATCACCATAGGGAGCACCAGTGGTTTTTGTCAAAAAGAATGATGGGTCGATGAGGATATGCTTCGATTATTGGGAATTGAACAAGATTAATCTTAAGAAAAAATATCATCTTCCCAGAATCGAAGACTTGTTTGACCAACTTCTAGGTGCAATGGTATCTACGATCTGGATACCATCAACTAAGGATCAAGATAGTCAATCAACCTTTAATGGAGTTTACTTATAACAATAGTTATCACACCTCTATTGACACGACACCCTATGAAGCATTGTACGAGATGTAATGCAGATCGCTAGTTCATTAGGACAAGGTGGGCGAGCTAAGATTTTGGGTCCAGAGATTATTGAACAGACTATGCACGCTATCGAGAAGATTTGTAACAGCATTAAATGACACAAGACAAACAAAAAAGCTATGTAGATTAGAGGATAAATGACTTGGAATTTCTTGAAGGTGACAAAATATTCCTCAAAGTAGCGCCCACGAAGGGAGTATTACATTTTGGTAAGAAAGGAAAGTTTCGACCAAGATTCATTGGCCCATTTGAAATCCTGAGGCGTGTTGGAAGGGTAGCATATTAGTTGGCCTTACCCTCTGAACTAACAGCAGTACATGACATATTTCATATGTCCATGCTCGGGAACTACGCCCTTGATTTGAGCCTTATAGTAAATCATCAATCAATTAAGTTACAATGCAGTTTGAGTTACGAAGTTGTACATGTTGAAATTATTGATTAGAAATTTCAAGTGCTTAGGAACAAGGCGATCCCTTTAGTAAAGGTACGATGGCGAAACCACTCAGCTGAAGAAGCTACTTAGGAGCGAGAAGTGGAAATGCGAGCCAAGTACCCACAACTCTTCGAGGAGTTCAAAGGTAAATTTCGTGGATGAAATTTGTTTTAAGGGAGGTAGGTTGTAACATCCCAAAATTTTAATACAAGTTGTTAGATTTAAATTTACAACTTAAGTGCTCTATTATTAAAGTCTAATGACCTTGTTGATTACTAACCAATAGTTTGAGAACCTAATTGGAGAGTTATCTTGGAAACTAGATGAAATCATGCATGAAATATATGTAAATATGCCAATTAGTCACGATTTAAGATTTATTTGACCAAATACATTATTCATACCACATTTCAAGCTAATATAAAATAAAAGTAATTGATTTGACCGCATGCATTATTTACATCAAGTTTCAAGCTAAGTCAATTGAATTGACCAAATAATTAAAGGTATTGATTGGACCACTTTCAAGATAATACACTATTTATGCATTGACTATGCCTAATATCTAGTCATTTCCTTTCATTTTTCTATACATAGTCTAAGAATTTACACTACTAATAGGAGACAAACCCAACACTACATACTACCCCTCATCAACTATTTACACACTCTCCCTCTTTACCTCTATCACTTTGTCTCTCTACCTTTACTCTTTTTCTTGTCCTTTTCATATTAAATATATTCATACACGTACACAATCACACGTGAATACTCAACTTCACAAGTGGCTCAATGATCTCTCTCCACCAATCACTTCTTTTATTATTTTGATTTGTCCAGTAAAAACGGTAAGTGTGTTATTACGTTATTATGTGAGTAATCCCTTGTATGTTATTTCATGGCTATGCTAAGTTATGGTCCGTATTATGTATAAGATTGTATGGACGGGCTGGAGTATAGTAGCGCTACACATGAAAACTTGGTACCATCTAAGTTAGGTCCAATTTTCGTGGCTTCCTATACAAGTATGAAATTTTCCATGAAATGCATATACATGAAAAAAAAATTTACTCACGCACACTTATTGAGATTTTATCTCACATTATGTTTTATTTCCTTTTCAAAAAAATTAATGATTCGAGGTAGAGATGAATGCCGTCGTTGGATATTTAAAATAATTTTCATGAAATTATGTCGAATTTTAGTTAATTTATGTTGAAGTCATTTGAAGTTTTCCTTATGTCAAACGCATTTTCTTTAAAATAAGCTTATTATGAATAACGTTGAATCGTAATTATTCTTATAAAAATACTATTTATTTCATTTCAACCCTTTTATTTAAGTGTAATTTATATTTTAGTGACACTCGAATCGTTAAGAATTTTAGTTGTCACAGTTTGCATCTGCAGTTAAGAGTGAATCCGTGAAGGAAAGTGAGAAAGTTGGGAACTTGGAACAACGTGAGTACTTCGAGGAAGGATTTGAGGATGAAAGGGATTTATGACCAGCTATTTGAGGAAAGTCTTAAGTTGAAAAAGGTAAATAGATCCATCTTTAAGAAACTAAATGAACCTGAATTAGAAAAAGAGAGACTTGTAGTCAAATTTGAAAAGTCTACTAAAAGTCTGAATAAGTTGACAGTACCGAAAGAGTCCTTAGAAATTAAGGTTAAAACTCTTACGAATGATCTTGAAAAATCAAATGCCCAAACTTGATCTTTTTCTAGTGGATCTAAGAAACCTGAAAATATCTTAAACAAACTTGTTAAAAATACAGGAGGTCTACGCTATAGTGATACTGGTTCTTATGCTGCTATCTATTCTGTAACAATGTTTGTCTTAGCCTCTATCAAGACTAAGAGCACATAAATCAATGAACCCAAGAAAAAGGATACTCTAGGACAGAGGTCATCTATGCAACATAAAACTTGAAATCTCGTAGTATTGTCCCTAGGTTCATTCCTATATTTCACAACTCTGGTAAGTTAGGTCATATAAAGCCTAGGTGTCTCAAACTCTTGGGTAGTAATAGAAGTCAGGACATCACTAGTCAGGTTAGGTTCCTAACTAATCAAGTCAGTTACTTGACTAAAGTGATGACTCAATTGACTAAGATAACCTCTTCTTCTATAAGTTAGGTTAAGAAGAGTGAACTCACCAGTCATAATGATGAATTGAACAGCCATGATGCTCTTAAGGCTAAAGCTGATTTGATGTGGTATCTTTATAGTGTATGCTCTAGATGTATGTGCGGAAATAAAGCCTTGTTCTATACCTTTGATGATTGGAGAGCTGGAACCATTACCCTTGGAGATGGAACTATTGTGCCTATTCTTGGTAAAAGTACAGTTGAAATCTCTGGTCTACCTGCAATTTTTAATGTGTTTTATGCAGAAGGTTTAAAATCTAACCTATTAAGCATTAGTCAAATATCTGATGATGATTATAGTGTTAGTTTTTTCAGAAAATGTATACTGTATATGATTCGAATGATAGTTTAGTCATAGAAGGAAGAAGAACCTCTAATAATTGATATGGAGTTCTTCCAAATTCTAACTATGTGTGTCGTAGTGCCAAGATTGATATGATTAGACTTTAATGTAAAAGACTTGGTCTGGCTAGAGCTATACGTCATGGTAAAGGTCTAGCAATGCACTTTTGAGGTGAAGCCATTAAAGTTGCATGTCACATAGTGAATAGAGTTTACCTTAGAATTAAGACCGAGAAGATGCCTTATGAGATTTGGAGAGTAGAAAGCCTACTATCAAATACTTTCTAGTGTTTAGTAGCAAGTTCTACATTTTAAGGGATAGAGAGAACTTAGGCAAGTTCGACTCTAAGAGTGATGAAGGAATATTTTTGGGATACTATAGGAATAGTACGGCTTAACGTGTATATAATTCTCTTACATGCACAGTGATGGAATCCATTATTGATGTTGTTGATGATGCCTTGAGTGAGGGAGGGAAATTGGGTAACTTAGAAGAATTAGTTCAAATAAGTGATGGTCCTATCACTTGAATGTAAAGAAAATCCTGATTTGGAACCTCCAAGCTCTCCAAAAGGTATAGATACTCCAACTAAGAAACCATCATCTAGTTATAAGTCTAAACTTCCTGATGAACCATCATCTAGAGTTAAGTTGAATAATCCTAAGGACAATATTATTGGGAATTTAGAAGAACATATGAGAGTAAGCAAGAGAATATTGAATAACTTGACATATACCAGTTACGTATCCCAAATTGAACCCAAGAAGGTACAAGAAGCCCTTAGCGATGAATGTTGGGTGAATGTAATGCATGAGGAACTAAACCAATTTACTAGAAATGATGTTTGTTATTTGGTACCTAGGCAAAGTGGATATGAAGTGGATATTTAAGAATAAGATTGCTGATTAAGTAACATAACTAGGAATAAGGCTAGGTTAGTTGCCCCAAGGATATACTTAAGTAGAAGGTGTGGATTTTGATAAGAAATTTGCCATTGTAGCTCGCCTTGAATCTATCAGAATCGTACTTGCTGTTGCTTGTACAATAAGATTCAAACTATATCAAATAGACGTCAAGAGTGCTTTCTTGAATGGAATACTTTAAAAAGAGGCATATCTTTTGGAACATATGCTCTCTAGAGTTAGTACAGATATAACATTGTTCTTTAGACGGGTGGAGAAAACCATTACCATAGCTCAAATATGTGTTGATGACATCATATTTGGATTTTTTATTGACTGACTTGCTCATGCATTTGTTGAATGCATAAAACAAAAACTTGGGACGAGTAGGGTGGGATAACTAAATTTCTTTCTTAATTTTCAAGTAAACCAAACTGATATTGGGTTGTACATATCTCAATCAAAATATGTTAAGGATTTAGTTAAGAGATTTGGGTTGGACAACAAGAAACACACCAGAATACCTATGAGCACTAATGTTAAGATGAGTAACAATCCTATAGGAAAAAGTGTTGATCAAATACCGTATAGGAGTGTGATATGTAGTTTACATGATCATAATGCTAGAAGATTTGACATAGCATTTATTATTGGTTGTTTGTGTTAGATTTCAGGCCAACCCTAAGGATTCTCACTTAAGTGCTGTAAGGTGTATCATTCAATATGTCAATGACACTACAGAATCATGAAATTTTGTACTCTAGAGATTCCAATCTAGATCTAGCAGCCTATTCTGATGCCGATGAGTTGGGAATGCTGATGATAGAAAAAGCACCTCTGGAGGGTGTTTTATGTAAGAACAAATCTTATAGCTTGGAATTGTAAGAAATGGAATTCTATCTCTTTGTCCACGGCTGAGGCCGAATACATAGTGGCAGAAAGTTGTTGTACTTGACGGCTTTGGATGAAGTAAATGTTGAGTGATTATGGAGTCACTATAACTGTGTTTTGTGACAACATAAGTGATATAAATATTTTCGAAATTCTTGTTCAACATTCTCGGACCAAACATATAGACATTAGACATCACTTTATCTGAGAGCTTGTGGAGACTTGAGTTGTATCTATTGAACAACATCTCTATAGAAAAGCAGTTAGCTAACCGTTTTACCAAATTTTTAGATGGTCTTCGGTTTGAGTTTCTTATGAAAGCTATTGATTTCTGTGTACCTTATTGAGTAGGTCTATAGGTGCATGCATTTGCAAGTTCATTGTATGTACATATTCATGCATGCAATCTCATTTATTGTATATTAGTTATTTTTTCATTATCGATTTAAAAAAATTAAAAAATATATTAAAAGGGGGAAGGGGAAGGGGAAGGAAAAAGGATTTTTGTTGATAGCACCTTGATTTGCTATATTTTGAAATGTTAACTTGTGATCAAGAACAACTAAAGTTAATGAATGGTGACGAAAGTTTACATTAATTTGTTTTGGACTTGGTTGGAGTACTTAGTATAGGTAACTTCATGAATCTGTACTGTATACACTAAACTCTTGTGAGTGAGTTTGATCACGTGTGTGAGATTTAGGATGACGATCTGTGTGGTAGGGTGACCGTGAATATGGAATGAATTTTAACGAATTGACCTAAACACTAGTATATTCCCTAAAAAGAAAATAATATTGAGCTATAAAAGATTTGAATTCCATGCAAAAAGAAAAAATGATATTAGTTGTACTTTTCACACGTGAGACTGGTGTACATTGGATTTGCCAGCACTGGGATGAGGGAGCTGATTAAGAGGGAGCTATTGATTCAGATTAGATTGATGTTATCTATATGTTATTCGTGACAAAAGGTGGATTTTGAGTCATTGGGTAGATAGGAGTTGGTTCTTACTTTATTGTGCATTTGCCATATTGGTTTTATCACAGAATGCGAAAGGGAGATTTTGTTAGGTCCAAAACGTATTAGCAGAACCCGTGTCCAATACGTAAATTTATCGAGTTGTAATTAGAGTTAAGTTTTTTGGGGTTGAGAGTGTCTTTGAAAGAAATCGAAGTTAGCTCAAGAAAATCAAAACGGAGGCAAAACTACTTGCTGGCCACATGTGGACTGCTCGAGTGATTTTAGCAGTAGTCCAACACTCGCTGCCCCACATGATCGCTTGAGCGGTCGTGTTATATGGCGAAACTCTAGTTTGCAAAGACACTTATATTTTACAATCCCAAGCAACCCGAAACACTCCATATTATAAATAACCAAGCCATACTTCGTCCCAAGTGTGTGTGTTGAGCCTCTTTTCATTGAAAATAATATATTATTAAAGATCAATAATATTTGTCAGAGTTTTGAAGATCCAAAATGGTATTTGGAGTTCCTGTTTTTGAAGAGCAAGTTCATTCTTCGTGATCTATGAGGAGAAAAGAATCCAGAGGTTCTGGAGCTGGTGCTGGAGGACACAACCGAGGGGTCTTAGGTGATTACAAGTTGGGGGTAAAAGTCTACTAAGGTTTAGTCGTGTCTGGACCAATCCTGTAATTTATTATTTTATAGTGTATTATTTACTAACCGAAGGTTTTCATTCTTGAAGAGTTCTTCAAGGGGTCTTCTCTCGTAAAGAATTCTTGGTGTTATTTATATTCCAGTTTTGATTGTTGTTTGATTGAAATCTAGTGTTTAGAAACGTATTTCAATTCATGTAAATACAATAATCTGTGACTTGTTGCATTTTATTGTGTGTTAAGTTTTAATTTCGCATATTACACCTATTTATCCCCTCTAGGTGTTAGTTGGGTAGAACATCGTTATTTCAGTCAGGAAAAGGACAAGGTCCGAA
>CAIGRN010160998.1:0-14373 GCA_903798345.1 Fraxinus anomala | reverse complement strand
TTTTTTTTTTTTTTTTTTTGGGAATGATAATCTGAATTCATAGGTTCATTACATTACTTGTTATAATATCGTACACTTGTGATACAAAATATTCACAATAGAGGTTTTCATGGATGACTTTTCAGTATTTAGATTTTCATTTGATACTTGTCTCAACAATCTCATCGTTGTTTTATGAAGGTGTGAAGACACCAATCCTAAACTTGAGAAGGACGCTCCCTTCCATAGTTTATCAGCTATAAGTACTGGAAGTTAAACAATTATATAGTATTTGATTTTGATGGTTCGTACATGGTTGGTCATTCTCATGGTCATGGTCGTGGTCGTGGTCGTGGTCGTGGTCATGGTCGTGTTCGTGGACGTGAGTACCCTACCGTTGAACATTATTACCACTTTGATATCTTCAATAGAGTCATAGATTTTCAAATGATATAGTTAAATGCAAAATTTAATGTGACATCACTAAAACCCATTTTTTTTAATGCGGCTTTGAATCCAAAAAATTCTTTTGAGCCATTTAACATGGATACTATTTACAAGATTGCGGAGAAGGTTTATCCTCAAGATTTTGCACAACGATATATTTATTGTTTGAAAGTTGAGTTATAACATTATGAGAGTGATGAGATTTTTGTACCTTGATTTCAAATACCTACACTTTCTGATTTATATTGAGAATTGGTTGCAATTAGAAAGTCGGATACTTAAGTTAATTTGACTAAATTGATTTGTTCGGTATAGACACTATCTGTTTCAATGATGATCGTGGAACGGTCGTTTAGATCAATGGAACATGTAAAGGCAGAAATTCCTAATAAAATGGATACAATTTTCTTGTTGATTGTATGATATTTTATATTGAATGAGAATTTACTATGAATTTTGGCATAGATTTTATTTTATATGAATTTTATGTTTAAAATATCGTCGGGTACAACTATAATCGGTAATGTTATTGTTGACATATGATTGACCTCATATTTTGATTATAACAAACAAATTATTTTTTATATCTAACATTTGAATTCGAGTTTTCATAGCTATTGTTGCAAAGTCGATCTGTTGGAGACAAAAAGATTGCTACCAAAAGACTCGCAATTAATGATTAATGAAAATCGAGATGGAAACCGAACATTCACGTCAAATCAATTAAAGACAAGAACAAAATGAGAATTCATGTCTAACCCATCGAAGATAGTAGATTTAGATATTTTGGATTCATAAGTAAAGGTAAAATACTTTAATCATTAGCAATGAATCATTATAAGCTCAAAAGATAAATTTTTATGCACAAGAAAAATTACTTCATAAAAACGCTTGGATAAAAATTATTTTTCAAAATGTAAGAATTTTAACTTAATATTTAAACATTTTACAAGTATCACTTACTTGAAAAATTAAGTAAAAACGCGTTTCAAAAGCCTACATTTTCAAAACAATTAAGAAAGAAAAATTCGGGAAAGTACTGTCCAAGCGGACGTCCGGTCAAATTTTTAATTGTTCTAAATTCTGATGCATAACGCCTAGTTGGGTTGTCCGATTCAGTATGTGGACGTTAGGATGGGTCGTCCGATTGATTAGAAAATTTGGCGTTTTGACTGCTATATATAGCATTTCACTTTGCATTCAACACAACACTTTTTAAGAGTATTTAAGTGAGATATTCTTGAGCAAAACTATATTGATTTTATATCTTATTTATCAAATCATTTACTTTGAAAAACTTTTTATTAAATTAATTTTTGAAAATTATTCTACTTATCAAAGTTTTTCTCACCTAACACTTGAATTTCATTCATTGTTATTTATTAAAGTGTTAGCATATTTATCTCTTGGTATTTAATTTATTAAGAGAGAAGTTTAAAATTGTAAAATTAAATTCCTTTAAATTTGTGGGTCGTGTTGAGGTCCCGTAAAACTCAATATTGTATAATGATCAGTACTCCTTATTAAGTCACTGAAAGCATTGTAAATGGTTGAATTGTACTACGAGTCAATCAATATAGTGAAAATGCCTTATTCGTGTCGGAGAGCTTGATAAATCATTGTTTTGGATTAAACCTCCACAATTATATTGCTTGCTTCCTCTTTCCCCTTGTACTTATCGCTTTTATGTTTGCGCTTATTATATGAATTTATCTATTTAGCCTTTACTTACTCAAATTTAAATTAATTTTTCGAAAATTTTTAATAATAGATTCATGCCTCTCTTGATTAGTCATTCTCGGGCTATCAGTTATATTGCTGATTTTGTTTTTTTGTTATACATGCTTTTTATTCGTATATTAATTTTTCAAATTTTTTGCCTCTAATAACGTTAATTCTTGGCTTCATCCTTGTTTGAATATCAATTTAATTAGAACTTCCAGATATATTAGGATTGTTAATTTCAAATACAAATCAATTTAGAAGTTAAATTATGACATGGTCAAAAGTAGGCTCAACTTTGTCATGTAAGAAAATTAAACGCATACTTCCAGCCATGTTATTGAATATTAATGAGAATATGCAGTAGAAATTAAGCCTGACACTACCGACAAGCCTTCTACCAATACCTACTTTATAACCTTTTTATTTGATGGAAATAAATATACATGACTTTCAATTTAAGAGAGAAAACACCGCCGGGAATTTTGTACCGGTTAGGCTAAGAATCCTTTGACATCTTTATATAGGAAACTACTAAATAACTTCCATCCATCATAGAAGTCTGTGATTTTCTCCACAATAACTCCCCTTCAATAAATGGGAAGTAATTATGACAAGTATTTACTCACCATTAAATTAACTTATCTATGAATTAATGTGACCTTATTTTTAAGATTGAATATGTGACCATACACGATTACATTCTCCCACTTAGTCCATATATTTAACAACTTTAAGTGAGTACTTTATATGGACATATCCTGAAACTGTCAGTAATTTACTCAAATAAAAATATATAATACTTGAATTATGGCTATCATGTTTTAACAATCAAACGTTTTCTTCCATGTATTACAAGTATGTTTACTTTTAAAAGAGTACTTTACTTTATGAATGAACTTCCTATAAGTCATTCAAGGTCCAAACTTTAATAATCACAATGGATATCCATTATAAACTTTAAGTGCACTAACAAAATTGTTTCAAATATAGAAACAACAATCTTTAAAATAAGAATTAGATTATCATGATTGATCACGCAATTACCATGTTCTCGACATGAGCTTTATAAACTCTAGCCGGCAATCTCTTAGTCATGAGATCTGCTTTGACATGCTCAATATTCACTTCATTTTTCTTTACATAGTCTCTAACAACAATTTACTTTATGTTGATATATTTGCTTCGACTTCGACTTTAGATATTTCTTGAAAAGAAAATTGCAGTCAAATTATCACAATAAATCTTCAAAGGCTTCTCTATAGTATTACAATTCTTAAGCGTT
Organism: Fraxinus anomala; assembly: GCA_903798345.1. Classification (NCBI taxonomy): domain Eukaryota; kingdom Viridiplantae; phylum Streptophyta; class Magnoliopsida; order Lamiales; family Oleaceae; genus Fraxinus; species Fraxinus anomala. The sequence goes on along the minus strand of CAIGRN010160998.1, from coordinate 10,940 downwards.
TGACAAAATTTCTTAACTATAATGCATGTATTGTAACTTCATAACAACCAATAAAATCTGCCTCCATGGTAGACGATGCAAATATAGTCTGCTTCTGCTTCTGCTTCTCCAAGATACAACTAATCCAGCTAGAAGAAAAATGTACCCTGAAGTTGACTTCCTTGTGTCTACAAATCTAGAAAAATCTGAATCAGAATATCCAACAACTTTAAGAATATCATAATGCTTTCATGTCTATAGTCTTTAGTTCACTGAAAATACCTCATCACTTTCTCGCAGCTCTCCAATGTTCTATATCCGGATTACTTTGATATCTGCCTAGTACACCAACTGCAAATACAATATTAGGTCTAATACAAACTTATGCATACATCAAGCTACCAACAATGGAAGCATAGGGTATAGAAGCTATGTGATCTCTTTCCAATTCATTAACTGGACATTGTTTCTGACTGAATTTATCACTTTTAATAATGGGTGCTACACTCAATGCACAATCTTTCATTCAGAATCTTTTCAAAACCTTTTCAATGTAGGGCTTTTGAAACAATCCTCATGACCTTTTAAATTTGTCTCTGTGAATCTCTATGCTAATGACATAAGAGGCTTCATCCATATCCTTCATTTCAAGATTTCGGTTAAGAAATTGTTTAGTGTCATATAACAAACCCAAATTAGACCCTCAAAGCCTAGAAATAGGTCCCATCAACCATCCCCTGTTCAAAGAGGACAAGAACAATACCATGAATATGAACCTTAATGGATTCTACCTCCGCCTAGAAATAGCTGAGAAAGAAGAGACGAGGTGAACTTGAGAAATTAAACAGAAACGTCACAACCCCCTTGTTATCAGGCAGAGGAAAATGATTCTGATAGTCTATGCAGATTATTTGAGTTGGATGATGATGACGAAAGCTTGCCCTTCTCCCAAGAGTTGAGAAGTGCCCCAATTTCAAGTCACTTTGTGCCCCCAAAGATACCCAAATACGAAGGAAAAAGCGATCCGGCAAAGCACCTCAACAACTAGAAGACCCACATGTCTCTACGAGGATCCTCCATAGCGCTAACATGCAAAGCTTTTCATCTCACTCTAACGGGGGCTGTAGAAAATTGGTGCAGTGGTATCCCAGTTGGTAGCATCAGAAGTTGGCCAGACCTTAAAAAAGCTTTTTTAAACCAGTATTTGTCTAGTAAAGAAGGGGAAGCCCCCATTCAATGGCTACAAGACATGAGGCAGCAAGCAGTTGAAACCTTGAAAAGCTACTTGGCTCATTTCACAGATAAAATAACCTATTGCGAACAAGTTATGGATAGAGAGACCCTTTCTGCCCTAAGAGGAGACCTCAACATGAACACCCTATTCTAGAGGGGAATCCTTAAATGCATAATCTCCTTCCCCACCACCGCTACTCAATCCATCACCTACATGGCCCGACCTGGCGATGGAACTCCGAGACCCGTTACTTTAATTCTCGATGACGGTGTCGGTCCACTCGTCTCCGACGCTGTCCAGCAGGTCATGGAGGCCATACATGCCCCTGTTTACTTCTAGAAGTATAAGGTCCATGGTGATGCCAAGAGTATGCCTCTCGAGGTGATGGACTAGATTAGGAAGAACAAGGTCTGTCTTAAAGGAGGGTTGAAGACTCCCGTCGGGAGATGTGTAAGCTCTTTGAACGTGCTCTTGAGGAAAGAGCTTGATCTCTATGCATCGCTTGTTCACTAATTTAATCTGCAGGGGCTTCCAACGTGCCACCAGGATGTGGATATTGTCATGATTCGGGAGAATACTAAAGGCGAATATTTAGGGCTTGAGCATGAGGTTGTTCCCGGTGTTGTTGAGAGCCTCAAGATGATTACAAAAAGTTCAGAAAATATTGCAAAATATACCTTTGAGTTTGCCTATCTCAATAATCAGAAGAAAGTGACTACAGTGCATAAAGTAAACATAAGGAAACTTGCAGATGGTCTGTTTTTAGAATCCTACAGTGAAGTTGCTAGCAAGTACCCCAGTATCCAGTACAATGAAATCATTGTGGATAACTGTTCTATGCAACTTGTTTCAAAGCCAGAGCAATTTGATGTTATGGTAACACCTAATCTTTATGGGAATCTGGTCTCAAATACAGCTACTGGTGTCATGCCTGGAGGCAATGTGGGGACTGATCATGACATTTTTGAGCAAGGTGCTTCAGCAGAAAATGTAGGAAATGAGAATTTACTGAGCAAAAGAAGGCAAATCCTATGTCTTTGCTTCTTTCATCAGCTATAATACTGAGACACTTGCAATTTCCTTCATTTACTGATCAACTAAGACTGCGGTGAAGCGCGTAATATCAGAATGAAAATACCGGACAAAAGATCTAGGTGGAGACAGTGGACCCTGTCATCTCAAATCTAGACTGAGTTCTCGAAAGTACATCCCGATTTCTGGACTACCGAATGACCCTCTCCCTCGTGCTAGCAAAATATTTACATGATTATTGTAACGATTTTGATTCTTTACATATTTGAATTTTTCGATACTTATTAGTCGGCATAAGTTATTCCATAAATGATTGTGAATCATTTGACTTTAAGAATCAAGAAACAAATTGAAGTTTTACTATTAAAAAAACCCTATTCTGGAGGGATGTGCTAAACAAAAATCCCACTTCTTATAATGCCTTGGTGGAAATAATGAGAAGTAAAATTGTTAATGAGGAGCTAATTGATCACTATAATAGAACCTCATTAGGACTTACACTACTTCAAAGATAGCGAAGAGGCCTTGTATCCTACTTTGTAGACTAGTAGTGGACCCAAGCGGGACACATGATAGCCCCTACCTCAGGCCAAGTCTTAGCCATAGCCACGCTAATGCAGTACCCTTTTTGGCGTATGAAGAAGTTGGACCTGAGGCTCAAAGGCAACTAAATCCATCAAAAAGAAGAGGCAATGGGAGAAATAGGGAGCCTCGAGATAGGCAGTACTGCACATATCATCGAACCAATAGCCACAGATCATGAAGAGACAATAGGCCTCCATAATGAGGATAGAGGCGTCCGTCAGACGCAAAAAAGTGTACATCAACCTAGGCGAGAGAGAAAGAGAGAGCCTAGGCATAACAAAGCGAGGTGACACCGTAGGAATGAATCGTTCAGACGGGATCACGAGGAAGACGGAAACAGGACAAGAGGGCAAAGGCCTAGAAGAGAGCCTCCAGCTAATACTGATAATGCCTCCATCAGAGAAATTGACACAATCATAGGTGGTCCGCACATAGGGAGAGAGTCCACGAACGCCTAGAGGAATTACACATGAGAAGCAAATGACCCTCCCATGACGAACTATTTGATCAATAGCACTGGCCGAGGATCCGGGAACACCCCACCTATAACCTTTTCTCCAGCAAACACTGTGGGGGTTTATTACCCCTACTATGACGCGCTGGTGGTACAAGCCATCGTAGCTAGAAATGGACTAAGGCGCATGTTGGTGGACAATGGGATTTCCATTAATATTTTCTTTGGAACTACCTTTGACAAAATGATGGTGGACCACAAACTCATCCCCATGATCGCTCCCTTATATGATTTTACTAGTGACAGCATTGTCTCCAGGAAAGGATCACATTGGTAGTAAAAATGGTAGAGCTCCCATTTAAGGCTCATCACTTCATGGAGTTTCTTATTGTAGACCATCATCTACTTACCATGGAGTATTGGGACGACCCGATATCCATACATCATTTATGCATGAAATTTTCCATCGAAAAAGGAATCGCTATGGTGCGATGAGACCAAATGGACTCAAGGGAATGCTACCTTATCTCCCTGAGAAAATCCGAGCCCCGTAGTGTAAATATGATCTTGATGGATACTGAAATAGTTGACGCACCTGAAAAAGGTCATACCCCTAAACAAGGGGAAGAAATCAACATGATAGACACCCCTAAAGAAGGGATCGTTGATGTGGATTTAGACCCTAGGGTCACAGAATAAAACTTGCAGGCAACCCAGGTACAGAAGCTTGAATCTTTCCCTGTAAATTTACATAACCCCACAAGAGTATTACAAATAGGGAAGAAGCTCGAGTTAGAAGAAAGACTAGGCTTAAGGATTTCCTACTCAACAACTTGGACATATTTACTTGGAGACACGAAGACATGGTGGACATTGACCCCAAGGTTAGTTACCACCGACTTAATGTGGATCCAAAGTTCACCCCTCACAGACAAAAAATGAGAGCCTTGAACATAGAGAGATACGTAGCCCTGAAAGAAAGGTGCAAAGGCTCATATCTAATGGGTTCATCAGGGAGGCAGTGTACCCAAAATGGATATCCAACCCCGTATTGGTAAATAAATCCAATGGTAGAGTTTGCATAGATTTCTTCTACCTTAATCAAGCTTACCCAAATGACAGTTTTTCGCTCCCAAAGATCGGCCAGCTAGTCGACTCTACTGCATACCACAAGCTCTTGAGTTTCAGGATGCATACTTAGGATATAACCAGACCCCCATGCACCCAACAGACGAGGAAAACACCTTGTTCATCACTAATAGAGGCCTCTACTGCTACAAAGTCATGTCGTTTGGTTTGAAAAATGCTGGCACAAGCTATCAACGGCTAGTCAACATGATGTTTTTCGACCTCATAGGCAAAATAATGGAGGTATATGTCGATGACATGCTTGTAAAGAGCCTCGGGTCTACGGATCACATTGAATACTTGGAAGCTACCTTCAAGATCTTGAGGGAGTACCGAATGAAGCTAAATCTATTGAAATGTGCTTTTGGTGTTGCTTTTGGAAAGTTCTTGGGTTATATGGTTAACTAGCAAGGCATTGAGGTGAACCCTGAGAAAATTAAGGCCTTACTGAACATGAAATCCCCCAGTAAGCCTAAAGAAGTACAATATCTGATGGGGCACTTAGCAATACTGAACCGCTTCATCTCCAAAGCTACAGACAGATGTCTCTCGTTCTTTAAAGTATTAAAAGGAGGAAAGAGGGTCCAATGGGATGATTAATGTGAAGAGGCTTTCCAATGGCTGAAGAAGCACTTGGACCAAGCCCCCATTCTCTCAAAACCTAAGGAGAGAGAAGCGCTGTTACTATGTTTGGTCGTAAGTGCCGAAGCTGTAACCTCAGTCCTGGTAAGGGAGGAAAGGGGCAAGCAATTGCCTATTTACTATATAAGCAAACCTCCTTCCAGCTGAATCACGTTATACCAACATGAAAAAGCTTGCTTTATCCCTCATGATCGTCTCTAGGAAGCTGAGGCCCTACTTTCTGGCCTATAGTATACGCATGTTGAAAAGTATGCTCTCATACTTTGAAAAGTTTGAGTTGACCCAAATCCCAAGAGCGTAGAACATGTATGCGGATGCCCTATCAAAATTGGCCAGTAGCAAAGACTCAGAACTGCCCAAAATTGTACCGGTTGAATACCTCCCCAGGCCCTCCACAGTCAAAGTAGAAAATGTGATGTGGGTTGAAAGAACCCCACAATGGATACAACCTATTATAGCTTAACTCAAATATCACATCTTACCGAAAAACAAGGAAGAGTCCCACAAGCTCAGACGAAGAGCTGCCCACTATGTGCTCCAAGACGAAGTACTTTACAAAAAAGGCTTTTCATCCCCTCTCTTACGGTGGATTGAAGGGAAAGAGGCTAATTACATCCTACGAAAAATCCATGAAGGAATCTGTAACAACCACACGGGGCACCGAGTATTGGCTCAGAAAATACTAAGGCAAGGATACTACTGGCTAACTTTAAAAAATGATGCTGTACAATAAGTAAGAAAGTGCAACAAGTGTCAGCATTCTCCTCCATTCAAAGACAACCATCCCAAAAGTTGATTGTAGTATCCGGTCCCTGGCCGTTCGCCAAATGAGGTGTCGATCTAATAGGCCCTATGATAAAAGGGAAGGGAAGTGCAAGCTATTCGATTGTCACCATTGATTACTTTACTAAATGGGTTGAGACGGAACCATTGGCAAAAATAACTGAAGCAAACACCTCTAAATTCATATGGAAAAATATTATTTGCCTGCTCAGACAACGGGCGACAGTTCGACAGCTAAAAGCTTAGAGACTTGTACGATGAATTGGGTATCAAAAAGTACTTCTCCTCTCCTCACCACCCCCAGGCAAATGGCCAAGTTGAGGCAGTCCCTAGGCAAATGGCCAAGTCGGGGCAGTAAACAAAACTATAAAGCACCTCTTGAAAAAGAAACTTAATGCATCAAAAGACGTATCGGTTGACGAGTTCCCCCATGCATGGAAAATTCACACAATCGATTGAATTGAAACAGGGAAACCCCTTTCTCTATAGCATACAGAGCCAAAGCCATGAGCCCAGTCAAAGTGAGTCTTCTTTCGCCTCGTCATTGCAATTCAATGAGGTATCCAATGAAGAGATAAGGTGATGCGAGCTCGATTTCCTTAAAGAAAATTGACCTCCTATCAGAAGAAAATGGTAAGATACTACAACATCAAGGTTAAGAAGAAATCATTTAGAAGGGGCGATCTTGTGCTCAGAAGGATTTTTCTATCTTCTAAAGAGCTTGGCACGGCACATTGGGTCCGAGTTAGGAAGGTCTCTATCGTATATCAGGCAACGTTAGGCCATGGACCTTCTTTATTGAGAACTTGGATGGGAAGGTGCAGCCCCACCCTTGGAATGTTGAACATCTAAGAATATATTATCAGTATGGCCCTGATCACTGCTTATGTACCTTTTGTGATTAATGCATGTACCATTTTTTCTTTAACTATGACGAGCTCATATGTTAAGTATGTTAAGTGTAACAAGCTCCTACCGTTGTGATCAACCACAACTCGATAACTCGCATTAATTGTGACAAACTTATGGATTGTTTGAAATTAATATGGCGAGCTCATAAAGTATAAAGCTTGATTAGTTATGGCAAACCTATATATTGCCTCAGATAAAGGAGTTGTGACAAGCTCACACATTATTATTGACTATGACGAGCTCATATGTTACGTTTGGTAAGTGTGATAATCTCCTACCGTTGTGATCAACCACAACTCTGTAACTCACATTAATTTTGAACAATGTGACAAACTCATAGATTGTTCAAAATTAATTATGGTGAGCCCATAAAGTTTAATGTTTGATTTGTTATGGTGAGCCCATATATTGCCCCAGATAAAGGAGTTGTGACAAGCTCACACATTATTATTGACTATGACGAGCTCATATGTTAAGTTTGGTAAGTGTGACAAGCTCATATTGTTGTGATCAACCACAACTCTGTAACTTACATTAATTGTGATAAACTCATAGATTGTTCGAAATTAATTATGGCGACCTCATATATTGCCTCAGATAAAATAATTGTGGTAAGCTCACACATTATTATTGACTATGACAGGCTCGTAACTTGAAGTTCAATTTAATTAATTAATTATGACAAGCTCATAGTGTTTAAGTTGAAATATGGCAAACCCACAATAAATTCAGGCATATATCGCAGGCATCATCACTGGTTAACTATGACGAACTCATACATCCTGATTACTTATTGAAATGCATACACTCTATCAACAGTTAATATTCAACGACTAGTTCATTAGTTAGATACAACGAAGCTCGTACATCATTGTTACCCGTTGAGGTCAGCTATGGCGAGCTCATAAACCGTTAAGCTTGGCGAGCTCACATTCCTTAATCAAATTGAGAGTTGGAAAAATTCATTCATTTACTCAAATTCATTACAAGGAGAGGGGAGGAAGAAATATTACAAAAATGCTACAAAAATATAAGCCTATTCTAAGAAGCAGCATCGTCATCCTACTGAGGCTCTTCAGAAACATCTACTTCTTCCACTGAGTCTTCGACTTCGTTGGCAGGAGTGGACGGCTCAGCAGACAGGAATTCACTCTTTAGGGCAGCCAGATCCAATTGAGGATGCAGCTCGGTAAGCCTCGCAAACACTTCGTTGTATGTGACTCCTCGCCAGTATATACCAAGGCCATCATACTCAGTTGTCTCATAGAAGTGGGTGACATTCGTTCACCGTTGTCACCCCTGCCCCACCTAACTGTTGCTTCAAATCAACCACCTTAGCAGTCAGCTCTTCGACTTCGACTTTGGCCTTCAGCTTCTCCTTATCTTTGCTGGCCACCTCCAAAGCCGACGAAGCTATTTTCTACAAATTGTCAAAGTTCTCTGTTAGGTTTTAGATGTTTTGTAATTGGCAATTCTGTAAACGAAAGGAATGAGTTGTACTATGTTTAAAAAGTCAAGGAGTAATGTACAAATAGTTGAAAATAGGGTTATTAGGTTTAGGGTTCGAGAATGGAAAAAGGAGAAAAACGACGTGAATTTTCGCTTGACTGTCGTCAAGGTTTGGGTCGAGCTACGAACACAGAAACATCGTCACTGAACTGTCGTCCCTCATTCGCTCGAGCAATATGCTGTCGCTGAGCCTTCGCTCGAGCGACGTGGTTATCTGAAATATTTTTATTTCGTGATTTAAAGACTGTTTACCTGACCTATTCGTTTCCTAACCTACCTATATATACCAAAACACATCTGTATAAAAAGTCAGAAGGTTGAACATTGCGAGAGCTTCATTTATGAGAGATTCATTCTAATATATCTTTCAACCTTCGTCTCTGTTGATTATTTTGGTGAGAAAAACATCGTTTTTATAATCCAAATACCAAACTGCCTTTTCTCTACATCTGGTCAAATTTTTGAAGATTGAGATAAGTTGACTGGAGTTCCAGTCTATGAAGAACAAGGTGTTCTTCGTTGATCCACGGGAGATAGACGATTACATTAGGCTAGGAGTGCTGCAGGGTAGCAAATTCCACAGAGAGCTTTGGCAGCATCAGCTAAGGATTGGTGCAGGGGAGCACAGGATCCAGTAAGAGCTGTAAGGAGTGCAGTCGGAGAGCAGATAGTACGAATAGTCTAGTCTGATAGACTGTAAGTTGTTAAAATTATTTATAGTGAATTGACTAGCCAAGTGCTCGGAGTTTTTTTCAGTTGGGTTTCTCAGTGATCATCCTGATTTTGATTTATTGCTTTTGCTTTGTTTATTGATTGATCATATAAATTGTGGTATTCAAACTTAGGACTAAAATGACTTACATGTTTAATCATTTAGAAAAGAATTAAAAAGTGACTTGTTGTTATTTAATTCATTAGTAATTTTAAATTCCGCATTATACACCTATTCACCACCTTCTAGGTGTTGTTAGGGTCGAACTACGTATTTTTCAATTGCTATCAGAGACTTAAATCGATTCCTGACCCTGAGTATATTATTCTAGATGAGTCAGTCATTCTACGTGCCCCCCGTTCTTCGAAGCAAGCAATTATGCTTATTGGAAAGTTCAAATAAGAGCTTTCCTTAAAGTATTGGATGACCGTATTTAGATTAGCGTTCAAAATGGGTGGGCTCCACATGCAACAACTGTTGCTAGTGTAGTTACACCTACTGATATATCACTGTTCATGGCTGTGTCTATTGAGGAGTTTAGGTGAGTGTCGATGCGTGAAACTGTTGAAGAAGTTTGGGATATATTAGAAACCACACACGAGGGTACCAAAACTGTTAAAAACTCCAAACTGTAGATGTTGACTACTAAGTTTGAAGAAATTAGAATGAAGGACGATAAATCATTCGATGAATTCAATTTGAAGTTGAATGATATAGTTAACTCTAGCTTTAACTTGGGTGAAAAGATTCCCGAGTCTAAAATTGTTAGAAAAGTCCTAAGATCACTGCTTGAGAGGTTTAGACCTAAGGTCACTACGATATAAGAGAATAAGGATTTAGATGCTGTTAAGATTGAAGAACTCGTAGGAACACTTCAAACGTATGAACTCACTGTCTCACAACCTAAAAGGGTAAAATCCCTCGCCATGATCACTGTTAGAGAATAGGAGAGCGAGTCTACTAATACTGAGACCCTTAGGGACGACAAAATTGCTTATTTCGTTAAAAAATTTTAGAAGGTGATGAGGAATAGGAGAAAGTCTTAGAAATGAAATAGTGAGGTCCTTAGTAAACTCTTGAGAGGTAGACGTGAGAAAAACACCTCTAAGATTCCCATTAAGAAATCTCAATCTGTACAATGCCATGAGTGCAAAGGGTATGGTCACATTAGGAGTGAATGTCCTAATTTGAAGCGAATTTCGGGTAAAGAACATTGCAAGGCTTTAGCCATGACCATGAGTGATGAGGAGTTAGATTCTAGTTCTTAGAATGAGACATCTGATGGTGAGGATGATTAAAAATTCATGGCCTTCACCTCGATTGCTACAATCGAATTTGATCGTGAGATTGAGAAGGTGGAAAGGAAGAATGAGAGTGAACGGTCTGAAGATCAGATAAATTATCGTGTTGCCCATCTTACTCTTAATGCTCAAAATAGCTCCATGTAGTATCTTGATAGTGCATGTTCAAGACACGTGTGGTGACAAAGCCTTGTTCTCATCTCTAGATGAATGGAATGGAGATATAGTTACATTTGGAAATGGAGCTACTCCACCGATCCAAGGAAAATGTGTTGTTAAAATTGCGGACTACCTGCTATCTCTGATGTGCTTTATGTAAAAGGGTTAAAGTCTAATTTGTTGAGCATCAATCAAGTTTGTGATGCTAATTTTGAGGTTAACTTTGTCCAGAAAAGGTGTACTGTGTATGACTCAACTGGTAACATTGCTCTCAAAAGTGTAAGAACATTTGATAATTGTTATGGAGTTTTACCAAATTCCAGCTATGTTACGGAGTTTTACCAAATTCCAGCTATGTTTGTAGTAGTGCCAAGATCACCATTGCTAAGTTGTGGCATCAACGACTGGGTCATATGAACCATAACAGTTTGTCTAAGCTCGCCAAGAAGGATATAGTCAATGGCCTACCTAAGCTTGAAAACGCCGATACCACTGTTTGTGGTCCGTGTC
>CAIGRN010160995.1:0-29078 GCA_903798345.1 Fraxinus anomala | reverse complement strand
ATATCCCAATAGTGTTGGTAGAACAGTTATGAGAATCCATCAGGGCCCGCAACACTATCAACATCAATACCGAAAATAGCCTCCCGCACCTCATCAAGCAAAGTGAGGCGATTCAGTGCTATATTGTCTGCCTCCGTCAATATCCTAGGTACGATATGAGGACGAATATAATCTAAAAGCTGTGAAGGAGTGGATAATAATTCCTGGAAAAAAGAGATTGTCGAGCTTTGAATATCTGCTGGAGTAGTGAGAACTTCTCCTGATACGAGATCTGATCCGTCATCCCTGTACCAACGAATGAAAATATCTGGTGTTGCGATTTTCCTTGCAAACCCAACGAGAGCCGGCCTTTTGCTTCCAAAAACCCTCCCAATAGCTAAGGTCCGATTCAAATCAGCCTGTGCATGATGAAGTAATTCACGATGCTCCGGTGTAGGATTAACCTCAAAATCAATCTCTGTCTGGTCAACCCTCTCCTCGGCGTCTCTAACTCTATGGAACACATCACCAAATACCCGTTGATTCCACCACCTTAGTCCCTGTTTTAGCCTAAAGAGCTTCTCCCAGAGGCCAGCCATTCCTGTAAGATGAGTAAGGAGTGACCACTTTTAAGAAACTAAGGCTAGGAAGTCATGATGTTTGGTCCAAACATTGAGAAATCTAAATGGTCTAGGGCCTGAATCATCGTCGAGTGATCAGATGAAGTATGATTCAGATGAGTAACAGTAAGCTGTCTACAAAAGTCTGCAGCTAAAGAGTTAATCAAAACTCTATCCAATCTTTTACTGACCCTGCCACTCATCCAGGTAAACTGAGACCCAGAAAAGCCAGCGTCCTCTAAGCCACAGTCCAACATCATATCAGAAAAATTAGTAGAACCACGATCTTGACGACTATGACCAGTACGCTCACCATCATGTGTGATGACGTTAAAGTTACCCCCAACATGCCAATGATCCTCCATAGAGAGGGAAATGTGGTGAAGACCCGCCCACAAGTCCTTCCTAATAACGGCTTGACAAGTAGCATAGACATAAGTCAAGTAAATAAGTCGTGCTAATCTGGGATCCACAACTCTGACATGTAGGAACTGAATATGATCATCAATAATAGTAATGGTAGTATCCATATTCCAGAATACCCAAATCTTATTCGACTTATTCTGAACCCCAGTGTCGAAATGCAAATAACGATGAACAAAATCAAACCTCATTTCCAAGATCATAAGCTCCAGAATGACCAAAATATAAATTTGATGAAGCTGAATAAGTTTTCTTAGACGCCTACGAGTAGCTACACTACCTACACCTCTCACATTCCAGATGATAACACTCATCGGGATGTACGTAAAGAGGGATCATGCGACCGACTTCTAGTCATCATCTTGGGTAGTGAATTGTCAGTAACTTTCGAATGTCTCTTCCGACTTACAGGGATAAATCCATCATCCTCTGATCTACCAACCAGACCTGTCAAATCATCAGAAAAAGATCTATGAAAAGGACCCGTTGATGAACTTCAACCTGAGAGAAACCCCTTGAATCTGATTGCTTTGTAGAAAGAGTAGCCTCCATATTCTGTTGACAACTGATGGGGACCAAAGCCTGAATACTTGACTGATCAACTGATGTAACGACGGGTGGACTTTGACAAACAACCGTATGAGGAGCAACTATAGGATGATCTAGTGGCAAAGAAGTAGTAGTCTGTGTAGCAGTAGTGCTAATGATAGATGGAGAAGTAGAATAAGTAAGAGCCAAATTTGTAGTAAATGTTTGCGATGAAGCAACAGTAGTGGTATAGCCACCTAGGGCTATAGAAGGAACAATCTAAAGGATGGACTAGGAGATCTCATCTGAAGTACTAACTTGTTTTCTCTGGTTCCTCTGCATGGGTGTCCATCGCTGTCAAGGTGCAGTCATGGCATCTTTACCCTTGCCCTTATCCTTAGCCGAAGCTGGATTAGGCCTATAATTCAGGTCAACAGCACATGGGGCCGCAGACGGTAGAGTAGAATGGGAACCACTAGAACAATTCACATCCAGATGACCAAATTGTCTGCAATGAAAGCAAAAGTCTGGCACCTTATCATACACAACAGGCTGCCAATATCCTCTCCTCTTCTCCCTCTCAATCCATACTCGATAAAGGAGTTTACATTCTAAATAAACCTTAATACAAACCCGCACCTCACTAGGTCGTCGGAGATCGAAAGTGGCTTCGTCAATACAAAGCGGAAGATGATATAGCAAATAGGGCGCTCTTGGCCCGAAAATGAATAGGTAACAAAGTAAATGAGACCCAAACATGAGCAATAGGAGCCTCATGTTGTGGAGTAAGTTGGGGGTCCATTTGAAGACCTGCAAAGGACAACCATCAATATACCAAGTGGGTTTGAGGAATAATCGTGAATAATTATCCTTGTGTGCCAAATGAATAATAATGTGAGCATCATCGATAAGACCAATCTCATAATCACCAATAAAACCAAAACACATAAAATTTTCACGTACCTTATTAATAAAAGGTTTGCGATGCAAAAACTTACAAACAAGTATAAACCGATAGGCCTCAACCAAGAACTGCTCATCTGATTCATCAAAGAATACTGCAGGCTCACCATGGTGAATATATGGTTCCTTAGAGACCAAACCACGATGTCTGGAGTCCTCTTGAGCACGCAAGGACTTGGGCAAATGATTTTGTCTTACTCTTTTCAGCCTATGTAATCAAGGGTTTGCAATTGAGTGCTGCAGCATAAGACCTGGGAGCTTGGATAACTCCAGTAACTCTAGATGAATGGACAGGTGGTTTGGAAGAGCTTCGGGCATTTGAATCAGCTGGAGTAGGCTGCGCGTGGATTTCACACGTCGTGGGGGCGGTGGCGCGTGAACCTACCGGCAAGGAAGGGCCAAACAAATTCTGCACATTTCGGGTTTGCTGAGTTTGAATATGAGGTTCGATAGCATGTTTGGATGTAGTATGGTCAGTTTCGAGGGATACCTGTGAAGGGGCTTCAAAATTGGACGTGAGTTTCATCAAGCTATTGGTCGAATGTGTGGGCATCGAAGTGGTAGTTGTATGAGTAGATTTCATTGTTGGTGGTGCCATAGCGACTGTAGAAACCAAAGTGCAAGACTTTGGCATTATAGGAGGTTCAATTGCCGTGGGAAGTGAAGCAAAATTGGGGCTCGATTGATCATCCATTCTTTTAATTGGCAATGGACCTATGATCTTATGACCCTCGCTTGAGGTTAGAATGGTCGAATTTGGGTCAAGATACAAAAAACCATCATCAATTTCAGCACACAAAACTCCTTCACGCCCAAATCCGCTTGGTATGATCAATCCAGAATTTTGGTTGTTAATTGGGTCAATTGATTGGTTACCCATGATGCTACTAACCTTAATAGGAGTTTAATTCATCGAATTAACCATTTGCACCAACATTGATTCATCCAAAAGATCAGACCCGAATTTTTCGCAGAATGCCCTAATTTTTCTAACAAATTCAGCACCTTTCGGACAAAATTGACCAAGACCCATGCCTGGGCTAGGTGCGCCAAGTGAAGAGGGACCTAGCCCAGGTGGTCCGCGACCGTCGGTGTCCCTATCGACGCCGGAATTTGGATTGTTCGCTGGCTGTGTCGCGATGCTCGAGACTGGCTATATTTCTTGATTGCAATTGGAATTTTCTGCTGTTGTTTGTTGTGAATTATTGGCATGGCTGTGGTCGTCTGGTGATGGGCAGTTGGCAGGAGGTGGGTTCCGACCATGGGGGTGGCCGAAAGTGCAATTTTCGACAATTTTCAGATTGGATGATAGTGAACTTTGAGTGTTGATTCAAGCAACTATAGTTGATGGAATTGAGCGTAGTTGGGTGGTAATTGAAGGGGAGATGGGTGGCTATTGATCGGAGTCAACGTCCGGCGGCTTAGGTGGCCGGAGGCTGCCGGATTTTGGATGCATTTGGGGTTGAAAAAAGGGCAAAAAATGGCCCTAAATCAGAGAACTTATTAAATCCGTTCTTGATTTATAGTCTCGAACTCGATTTTGGTCCATGATTGATTGTGGTGGCTCGAGCCACGCTATATCATCCTTGTATTTTGTGCAATTTTCATATATACATTATTTCTTTGCTTTTCAAATTCTGATATTCCCATTTTCATTTATACCAAGAAGTCCACCAAATTCTCTTCGATTTGAACTTCTTCGTTGATAGAGTAGCTCTTCTTCATCAGTTCTACAAGAATCTTTGATGTTGGATGGTTGCTTAAATAGAGTGTAAATGTTGAATATATCTTACTTGTCCTCCACCCTCAATATCATCTCACATTTCTCAATATCAATTAGGTTTGACATGTTGCTAAGAATGGTCAACCCTATATAACTGGTAAGTCCCGATCTTCTTGTATGTCCAACACAATGAAATCCACTGAAAATATTAAATTTTTCTTTTTTAGGAGCATATCCTTATCCTTTCCTCGTGGACATGAGATTGTTCTATCAACAAGCTGTAGCTTTGTTGATGTTGCTTTGACTTTACCCATTCCCAATTTGCTATAAACATAATATGACATTAAGTTGACACAAGCACCTGTATCACACAAAGTATTAATAGAACAATAATTTTCAATCAAAATAGGCAAAGCAAAACTCATTGGATCTTTCAGCTTGGGAGACAATTTATTTTGCAGTCTTGCACTACTTTCCTCTATTAGTGCCACGGTCTCGAACTGTGAAAGTTTTCTTTTTTTGGTTAGCATATTTCTCAAAAACTTCGGTAACTTGACATTTGTAATATCGCATCAATGAAGGTGATATTGATATGGAGCTTCTTAAGAGCATTTAGAAAATTTTCAAAATTTGTGTTTTGCTTGTTTTTCTTAAGTTTCCATGGAAAAGGAATAGGAAGCATGTAAGCCTTGATAGGACTTGGTGCCTTGGCAATAGATATTTCTATACTTTTCTCCTGATCATCTTTTGCAAGTGCAGATTTTTCTTTACTTTTCTCTTCATTATTCAAGCCATGTTGATTATTTTTGTTTGTCTCTTCATACGAATCTCTGATAATTATACTCTACTCCTTACAGTTATGACATGAATATTTTCCTCCTCCAAGCTCTTTTGAAGTCTTTGGGAAAATGGAACTTTTACAAGAGCCTTAGGTATATCATTCTCACTACCTTTATTGCCACATCTTTAGGACTAATCTTTGTATTACTAGGCAAGGATCCTAGTATACATTATGAAAGTTTTTGAGCAATTTGTCCATCCTGTGTTTCCAACTTTTTGATTAATGCCTACAGATTTTGAAGGTTTATCTCAATATATTGGAACACTTTGTCAATTTTCTGTATATATTGATGAAACATCTCTTCCAAACTTGATTTTTGCTCCTATTGAGAATTATTTGAACTACTTCCTTGTTGTTGATTATTAGAGCATCTGAAGTTTGGGCACTGCTCCAACTTGGATTATATTTTTGTGTATATGGGTTACATGGGCGGGAACCATTTTGAATGTAATTAACTTGTTCTTTTGAGGAGGCTATCAACAAGCAATTCTCTATAGCATGATTGGTTCCACAATTTTCATAAATCGAACTATCACTGTATTTGCTCCTTATGTTTAAGGATTTTACCAATAGCCTTATACACTTTGTCAAAGTAGCAATGTCCCAAGTAGTGATAATGCTATATTGTCTAGCTTATTAATTCGAGCTGCTTTCTTCGAGACTACTATTTTTTATGAAAACATGAAATGTGTAGTTGCAATCAACTTGAATAAGTTCAAACATTACTGAACTAATTTACCAATTATCGTTTGCTGAAGAATCTACCTGAGATTTGGCCATATGTGATAGTCCGGTTTAGAAATAGTTTACCTGATTACCTTTGCTTATCTTGTGATTTAGATACTTTATCATCAATTATTTGATTCCATTCCAGGCTTCTAGTAACTTTTCTCATCACGTTGCTGGACTGTTTGGATTTTCAGTCGAATTTTTGCTACTTCTGTACGTAGGAAGAATTTATTGCAAAATTTCCTTGCCAAATCCTCCCAAGTAGTGATAATGCTATGTGGCTCGGAATCCAACCACTCCAAAGCTATATCTCTCAATGTATATGAAAATAATCGTAGCTTGATTGGATCTTCATTTACCCTTATAAGCTGAAAATTCTGGTAATTTCGGAGAAATCTATGTGTTCGAGTTTTCATGAGGTAACCCATAGAACTGGAGGGTATTTTTGGTCGAGTTGATCTAATTAGCCATTGTCTAAAATATTCTACTTGACATTTGGATATATAAATAGTGGAGCGCTCAGGCACTGCTATATGAGTCAAGTACATTGACACTGATAAGACTCTTTCATCTATCTTAACTTGTTCGCGTTGCTAAATTTATGGTTCTGCTATCCTAGTGACTTCTTGTGCAATGGCAATCTCAGAATATGTTGCTCTTCTGCCATTTGATCTTTCTATTGTTGTTTGTGTTCTTTAAGTTTTTGTTTAAACTACGTTCTATTTTCGGATCAAACAGTTCACGATTTTTGCCTTGGGAACAGAGTATACAATGCACAACTTTTTATTTGTAAGAAATTTTTTTAAACAAATCAAATAAAAGTCAATAAAATAAACTAAGATTAAATGTAATTAGTTTTCGATAATGGTGCCAAAAACCTGTTGTCGATTTTACATATCGCAAGTGTTCGAATCTAAACAAGTGATATAGTGTACCTATTAATCTGGATAATCGTTCCCCTGAGGACTACAATTTAATACTTAATTTGTTATTTGTAAATTCTATTTGGCAAAAAACAAATTATGATTTGGTGACTGAGTATTAAAATTATTCTAATTATAGTAACTTTATCTAATTGCACACAATTAATCAAATTCGGTTTTTAAAATATGAATGTGAATGTCAGAACTAATAATTTCTTCTATGGACCCCCTTTAATTATCTAATCAAGATTCATGACTATTGTAGTGTTCGATTAAATTATTTTGGAGTATTCAATTTACCTATTTCGAGTTCAAATTAACTCTATTTAACTAAGTCAATTTCATACCTTTGTGTGGATCCGAATACACATTAGTTAAAGCATTAAATATCTAAGAATCCATATAACGTCTGCATTAACTAGAAAATCTATATCTACACTTTTATACAATTTCTTGAAATTTATTATTTGGTCTAAACCTATAACTCACTTCTCGATTTGTTATAGACTTGCATGATCATTGAATTACTGGCCAAGTAATTCAATACATAAAACACCATAAATAAAATCAACATATAAAATTAAACTACCAGAATCTTGAAAATTAAATTAAAGAGTAACACATAAATTACATCATCTGCCCAAAACATGAATTTAGCTTCTCATACTAATGAAAGAAAAAAAAATATAGAGTTCATAACCGTGTTTTGAAATCTTGTTGATAAAAAGAATTGGATCTTGCACCAATAATTGTCTTCAATATCAAAAGTTTACAAACCCTAGCTTTTAACCCTTTGATCTTGATGAATATATGTTTTTATCTCTCTAAATATTGCGTGTCTATAAAAATAAAGAATAATCATATGTATAAAAGTCTAGAATAGCTGTAAAAAGGAAACCTAAAGCATCTCCAATATGAAATTTCAGTCTAAATACTAATCCCACAAAAGCTGGATTTTTTTGTATACTTAACTGCACTTTGATCCTCCACATTAAGTTCTTGTGTATCCCAGGTCCTTTTTAACTACATGGCATGTCCCCATCTTCAAGACTTGATTAATTTGGTCCCCAATTACTCAATTTTGTAGTGTTCAATCCAATCTCATCCAAACTTGTTCAATTCTATTTTTACCTACATATCATAAAATAACCAAATTTAGTCGATATTCGCTTAATATAATGATAAATAAATGAGAATCGAAGCACATATAAGAGCATAGAATACACTTAGCATGCAACAACCCTTGCTCCATTTCCAACATACAGGTCAACTTCTTCTACGGTAGTCTAGTTTTCTTTAGTTTTTGTATATTTACACAAATATAAGATTTACATCCAGTATCTAATACCAAAGAAGCCAATGAAGTAGATATATAAGTAAGTTTAGTAACTCAAAGAGTATACACTCGAGCTTATTTTTATTAAAATTCATAATAAATTGTGAATAACTCTCTAGCAAAGATTGTAGAACTAAGTCAATACTTAGTTCATGGTCCATGATTGAATCCAATTGAGAAAACTTCTTAATATAGCCAATCGTCTTCAGTACATGAGCACTGACTGAAGATGCTTACGCTATTTTACACTGGTACAGTTGTTTGAAAGTCTCATATCTTTCCATACGTGATTGTTTATCATACAACTTCAGATGAAAAATAACACTGTTAGCATCCATATCCTCATATTGCTTTTGCAACTCAGGTGACATAACTACAAACATCACAAATATTGCAGTATTACCATCATTACTGTATTTATTATAAGTCATCACCTCTTCATTAGTAGATTCTTTACTCTGGAAAGGGTTGTTCAAGGATATAACCAATTTTCTTATGCTTATAAACAATTTTCAAATTACGATGCCAATCGAAAATATTTGGCCCAATTAGTTTTTTAGCATCTAGTATACATCTCAAATTCATATAGTTACTCATAATACGAAACTATAAATGATAAAAAATAAAAAAATTAATATGTTTTGTAAACTGTATTGGGACTTTGCGTCACTTAATTGTTCACCAAGGGCCCTACCTAGACGAATTTTAGCATTATCATAGGCTTTAATTACATCAACTGGCTCGCCCTCAATGTAAGGGCTCTGCCTATATGAATTTCAGCCTTATTATAGGCTTCGATCATATCAATTGGCTCATCATCAACATAAGAGCCTCACCTACATGAATTCTAGCCTTATCACAAGCCCCAATTACATCAACTAGCTAGCCCTTAATGTAATGGTCTAGCCTACATGAATTTAAGCCTTATCATAGGCCTTAATTACATCAACTGGATAGCCCTCAATGTAAGGGCCTTGTCTATATGAATTTCAGCCGTATCATAATCTTCAATTACATCACTAGCTCTCTTTCAATGCAAGGGCCTCACCTACATGAATTTTAGCCTTATTACATGCTTCAATTACAACAACTTACTCGCCCTCAATGTAAGGGCATACATGAATTTTCGACTATCACAGGCTTCAATTGAATCAATGGCTCGCCATCAATGTAAAGGCCTCACCCACATAAATTTCATCCTTGTTATAGGCTTCAATTATATCAACTTGTTCTTATATTTTAGTTAATAATAATTTTTAGTATTATATTTTTTAATTGTAAGCCATTTTTTACATATACTTGAATTTATGTCTTATAAAATAATTGTTTTAGGAAGTATATTGAAAGAAAATTTGAAAAAGGCAAAAAATCACAGATTTTATAGATTAAGAAATAGAATCAAACTACACGGATCCCCAAAAAACTAACACTTTGATTTTTCAAACCTTTAATAAGTGGTGCCACCCAAAAAGATCAAAGCTAGTGGAAAAAAAAAAACTCTGAAGCATGCCCTATAGGACGTAGTCTTAATTGCGTGATTTGTTTCAACTGCAAAGTCTTGTACAACATAGGTGAATACTAAACCCTCTTAGCTGGAAAGTTTGGCGAAGGAGATGAATGTGAAAAAATTCTAAGTAAATAGTTATTCATAGTTTATACGAGTCACATCGATAGGAACTTTGCTAGCTAATAGACAATCATGGTATATTTATGGAGGGTTATAAATGTCCCAAGGCACCTTGAATAGTTTGAACTGATATAGATCCCTAAAGGGTGAACAATTATGCCGACTCTCTATTGAAGCTCACCAGAAGTCCTGATTTTGAATTGATGAAATTTGTGCCGATAGAACACTTGGATAAAATAATTAGGCCAAAGGCATTACTACAATAATCATGCTACATGTACATCAAAGTTGACAATAAGTTTGATACTCTTCCATGTGACATCAATCTATACCATTGATTTTATACACATCAATCACATCACTATCCAAAGCCCTTCCACCTAGAGGTAGGAATGTCAATACGGCTCGTCGGCTCGGACGGTTCATGGCTTGGTCTGGGAAAAGCATGAGCCGGGCCAGCTGGTGGCTCGGTGCGATTGAGCCGAGGCTCGGGCCGAACTCCATTTTGGGGCGTCGGCTCGAGCCCGTAGCTCGTCATCGGCCCGTGTCATGGGCAGGCTCGAATCTTAAAAAAAATAAAAAATATATATCATAGACAGCTAAAATTAAAGCTGACTGTCATCAGTCACACACAGACAGCTTTTTCTATTTTTATTTTTTAATTTTAGCTATATTTTTTTATATGTTAATATTTAGTTATTATTTATAATACGTATTCATTAATAAAAATTATGGATTTATAATGAATTTTAAAAATAATAATCGAGCCAGGTGGCTCGCTAAAACTCGAGCTAAAAACTTTGGTCGAGCCTAAATTTTTTGGTCCAGCTTTTTCTCGGCTCGACTAGGGTAAACAAAAGCTCGAACTATTTTTACTCGAGTCGAGCCCGAGCTTTGAGTTTTGGCTCGTGGCTCGACTCGACTCGTTGACACCCCTACCTAGAGGGATGTCATTCCAGGTGTCAATCAAGGATGTAAATTTAGCTTAACTTATTACAAAGATATAGGTTCACTAACAAGTTTATATTTTCAATTATTTTGGACATTGAATTTACATTATTGTCAAGTTTGGAAACATGATTTCTATTAATTTTAATTTTTTTTTGCTTTAGGTAAATAAATAATTTAGATGATAAACAAGGTAGTGGTGCAAAGTCAAGAAAAGTGTCAAGAATATGGAAGGATGAATTAGGAAAAATAAGGAGAGAATTCGGTTTGGGGACGAAAATGTACAAAATTAAAAGTTGGGGACTAAAATGGAAAATTTTGAAAGTTCATGGACTTCGGATGCAAATATTGGGAAGTCAGGATTGCTCGTCGCGTGCCATTTTTTTGCTGAATTTTGCTATGTGTACATAGTAAAATCCATAAAAATGTCCATAATGGACACCTCTATGTACATTGCTATGTACACGTAGCAAAATCATTTTATGCTGCCTTCAGATTTTAGCTCGTGCTCGTGCCAATATGTGGTTTTTACGTGCTTTTTTTTTAACATTTGTTTTTGTATAGACTTTTTTTTTTTCTCATGGTCAATTAATATTTGAAAGTTTTCACGAGCTAAAAAAATGAACATTGCTACATGTACATACAAATTGCACAGATGAGTCAACAGAATGTCACATGGCAACATTTCATTGAATTGTGGGCAAAAAAACAAAGTTAAAACAGACAATCAAGTACTGCCATTTCAATACCTGTAAAACTGTCTATGCAATTTATTTGCATAAGTATCATGTTCGTAGAAAAGACCCTATATATCTAGTCATTCATTCTAGTTAGAACTAAACATTCTTGGAGATCAAAATTGAGAGAAAAAGTACAAGGCGATGAACTAAAGTTTGGAGAATTCATTGAAGGACTTTTTCTTTGTAAGTACAGTAATTTATTTCAATTTTAATTTTTTTTCTCATATAACGAAGATGAACAAATTTATTAGTTGGGGTAAATAATGTAGCTTTAATTCAAATCCTTATTTTTTATTATTAAAGACTTGATTATTATTGATAGTGTATTGTTTTTTTTATTATTGTGATAATTTCAATTACTCACCTAATCAATAATTAATTGATTTGTGTTTGTGGACAATAGCAAGTTGAGATGTGAACTCATAAGTGTATTTTGTACATTTACCTAGGTCATTAAATTAGAGTATTTTTTAGTAATTTGGATGAGTTATAACTTAATTTCATGTTAATTATGTTTGTTAGGTTGAGCTCAATGTAAATTGGTGGATTTGAAAGAAATGAACGAAAAACGAGCGAAAACGAAGGAAATTCAAAGTTTGGGGATCAAATTGTAAATATTCAATAGTTGATTCGGAGTACAAACGATGATTGAAGATCATATATGATCAATTGGATGCTATTGGAGATCAAATGAGTGAAATATAATGGAAGTAAAATCACAAATCTATTTCCAGCCGAAGGAGTTATCCTATGGATTTTTAGTCTCAACTTGAGACCCATTTGTCAGATAGAAAATGTTCGAATTGGAAATATTATATTTCTAGAAGAATTGTAGTCCTTTGAATTACCTTTCAAACGCATTTTTAATCAGCTCATTCGGATACTTTTAGAGAAAGTTATGGCCAAAATACCGGAAGCTGCTCAGAGACAAACCTGCGTGCGCGACACCCTATTTTCCCCAACCCAAGAGCCATTGGTTCTACGGCGCGCACGTAACACTTATGCTGGTACGCACGCACAAGCATTTTTTGCAGAAGAATTTTTAGTTTCCTTTCGCGATTCAAACTCTTTTGAAAACCAAATTGGATGCGATTTTAACCTATTTTCTAGCTCTTATAAATGGAAAACTAGAGATACACATTAAAAAACCTCTATTGCCTCTTCATACACCATAGTTTCATCAAATTCATCAAGAAGAAGAGTCGAATTTCAATATTTTGAGAGAGGAGATCAAGCCCTAGCAAGAAATTGAAAGTCAATTACATCAAGATTTTGAAGAATTCAACATTGGGTTTGAAGATGAACTTCTTTTGATATATTTCATGTTATGGGTGATATTTATCTATTATTTTTTTTGTAATTTATATATTAACATGTTATATGATCCGCGTGATATTTTTCTATTTTTATATATTAACATGCTAGGCTAGATCCGCTTTTGTATTGGATGAAGATGAATCATATTTGTTTATTTGTTTTAATTCAAGACTTAGTTTAATTTATTTCTTGTGTTTCTTGATTAATTTTTCATGCCCATTGCATTATTTAATTGATTGGCCACCAATTAGATAATTAGTTGCTTGTTGTAGTGTTGGGAGACTCAAAATAAGTTTAGAACGCGGTAAAATTAATATATGTACAATAGATGTTAGGAATAACGTTTATTATATGTGCAATCATATAGATAATCTAAACTTTAATGCATTCTAATCATTTGAATTCGGACTAGGAATATATTTGGGTTGTGATTAGAATAGATTTAATTTGTCATGGAAAAGAGAATTAATTACAATAGAATTATCGATTGTCAAGAATACATGAACGGAACTAGATTATAAATCAAGAATTGAAATAGATAGTAATAAGATAATTCGAGATCCAATACAATCATCCATAATTTGATAAAAATCACATTTTACGACATTCTTAGATTAATTTAGCATAAAACAAAATAAAACTTTCTTTTGTTTACACAATTCGAATTCCATAAAAAAGTTAGTAAACTTGAATTGAATTTATTCCCTGTGAGACGATAACTCTCAACTCATCAATTCTATTACTTGTCAACGTTCCCGTACACTTGCGGGTTTTGCACGAACATAAACTTTGTTTAGATCAAATAATAAAAGCCAGTAATTAAGATATATGATAGAAATATACTTCTAGTGTTATTACGGTCCTTAAATGATTTTTTTAGTGGATTAATGCAATTAATTAGGTTCAAATTCACATAGAAATGTAAATTTAGTAAATAAGTAGAATTGTATTTTTTGAAAGAAATTTTCAATTAAATTTAAGAAGTTTGACTGAAGAAATATGCTAAGTGTACATTCCATGAATTGCGTCATGTTTGACATTGAGTAGGAGTTCAAAAAGTATTGGACAAAAAATTGTTTTTTAAACTGCCTAATCATGTGTCGCCACATGGCACAATATCAAAAATTGCGTAAAACAATATGTACATGTATCATGATTGTTGACTGAATACACGGGAACCTTTCCTGCTATTTACCCTAGGATTAATTTAGGTAAATAATAAAAAATGTGGTTCTCGTGGAAACGATAATCCAGACTCGTTCTGTCGACTTTACTATGAGCTTGGTGATATATGCTTCCAATTTTATCGAAAAAGTTCTGGCTCCATTATCGGATATTATAGCTAATTTTGTTGATTTCAGTTAATTCTATTACTATTTGAATCCTTCTTCTTTTCTTTCTTAAGTTCTTTCTATTCAGTGCATGACACACGGTCATACCCTTCAGATTTAATTGCTATTATTCAAGAGATCGAATATAGATTCGATCAGAGACAATGGGAAAATGAGAGAACAACTGAAAGCAACAAATTACAATGAATCCACAAAAAAACATAAACAATGGGAACAATAATCATCCACCAAAAAAATCAACTTCCTGTTAGTTAACCATAGCATAAATTTAGAATGATGTTAGAAAAAAATCACTTTTCTATTAATTTTTCTGCTTTGGTTCAAATAAATTGCAGGATTAAGGGTAAATAGCACCAGAAGGCTCCAACCTTTGATGTGCATTGTACTTTTGTCCATAACCTTCAAAATGAAGCATTTTCATTCTCAACCTTTCATTTTAGTAGAACTTTAATCCCTGATGGAAGAGATGATTTTTCGTTTCCTTTTAAAGTACAAATTGAATAAAAACCAAGAATAAAGAATGAAATTCATCTTCTTCTCCATTTGACATGCCTACCTACCTATCATACTCTAAACAATCATCGTTAATGAAAATTACGTAGTTTACTAACTAAATTTGACCTTACGTACGAAATTATACAATTAACAAGCAATAAGTCACTTTTAATTATTTCTAGATAGTTAAACAAACAATTCAATTATCTTAAGTTGAATTGCCGTAGTTTGTAATAAGAAAGCAATAAATAACACCGATATGATGACGAAGAAACCCTAATTGGGTGAAAACTCCGAGATCAACCCAGTTACCTCCACTATAGACAATACAAATTTATAGTAAGATAGTGCCTAGCCAACTCCACTAGACTTCTCGATCTAATTCCTGTAACCTCCAAGATCAGTTGAACCCACCAGCTCCTGATCTTCTACAATTGTCTCTTCTAAATGGAACTTCAAGAACTCCCCGTTCTTGTGCTTTTCCCGTACTTGTAGTCCAACCTCTCCACCTCCAGCAGTCTCTGAAGTTCAACTGAGAAAGTATCTTCCTAAGGATGTTTAGGAAGTATGTGTTTTGGATTCTTCAATTTGATATTTTTCCAAAGCGTGGTTGAATGATCTCAAGAATAAAATGAATAAATTACAAAGGAGGAATGTGTTCTTGGATCTTTAAAGAATGATATGAGGCAAAAGAATAATAATCAACCACTAAACAATTCGTGCATAGGTTTGGGTATTTATAGGAGATGGTAATTAGATTGAATGGGCCGGAAAAAATACTTCAAAACAGAAATTAGGATTTTTCGGATCGACCTGTCACTCGAGCGAGAAGCTGGTGACATGCAGGTGACACACTGTCGCTCGAGCGAGAGCTCAGCGATAGACGGGCGACAGACATTCTATTTTTGTCTCTCGATCAGTGTCCAAGCAATAGGCTAGCAAAAATGCAGCACTGTGTTTCTCCTCTTTTTATGCTCGAACCCTAGACCTCATAACCCAACTTGTACAAATTGCACCCTAGGTCCTTAACTTTTACAACACGTTACAAATTAATTATTTTGTACACAGAATTGCCAACACTAAAAACTTATTAAACTCCCCATTTGGTATTCTGTGACAAAATTATACAATAAGTCAAGGATAACTAAAAAAAATCTAAACTACCCAAGCTACCCAAGCACTGTTTCTTGCATTCTTTGTCAAACTTGTTTCTTGAAATCCAAACTTTAAATACCAAGTATAAAAACACGTGATATATGAAATGTAACAATTGAAATTCATAATCATAAATAGGCATACTAGTTTGAAACGTGACCTGAATGTCAATTAAAATACTAATCGAAACATTAACATCACAAAACATCAAAACTCAAACACCTTATGCATTATGATATGCAATGCAATGTAATGCCAATTCTCTCCCTTACTGCAAACTCCCAACATGTTTTTATGCAGTATGCAAAATATATCTATGTCTCTCCCAAACGACGCCTAGATATAAAATGCAATTCAAGCTTAAATACCATCTCCCCCTTTTTGTTACAAATGACGAAGGGACCGATAATTAAAAGCTTTTAACAATAACATATAATAACTCAAAAAGGCAGTTGTTAGCATGCACAAGTATAAGCAATGTTACTACCTTCTCACATACTTAGCTCAAATTATCATGGAGTAAATTGTATAAGTGATCAATGTGTGTAAAGTGTCATTAATCATTTGTAAGCACGACTCCAAACCTTAATATTGTGAGAAAGGACATGCTAAAATGTATTCATCTACCTATGAAAGTCAAACCATTTAAAGCATATTAGGACCTTCAAATAAAAGCTCATTTTGCATTGATATTTTCTTTCTCTCCCCTATTTTTTGCATATATATGTTTTTCATATTTTTCAATATTTTAACCGCATAATTATTTTTCACATCATAAGTGCAGACTTTTCTCCATTAAGTGACTAAAATTATCCATATAACGAGTTTTAGGTCGATTAACCCAAGTCAGTTGACCATAGTCACTAGGCGATGAGAAACCCCGCAAGCTTAATTGCTCGAGTCAAATAGGCTCCGAAGAAGAATATAAGATTTGATTTTTTTATTACCGGGGATAAATTTGAACTTAGGTCTAACAAATAAGGTCAATTCATGTTCAAAGTCACCTTACTAACATGTAATTGCCATCACAAATCTCACACACGCGGTAGAGTTCCACTAACAATATTATAGTGTGTGCAGCAATGGAAACTAAGTACTCCACAAATAACCTAAGTCAGCAATGGAAATTATGTTACAGCTCATCGATTAAACCCATGCATGATCACAACACACAAGTTCAAGTATGTTATATATCATACTGTAGTAAAAATATTCATTATTTTTTATTTTTTATTTTTCAATTTTCAATTTTTTATTGCTTTTATTTTAAAGTATGAATGCACCAAGCACACAAAATAAAATGTCAAACACAAAAAAAAAAATATATATATGCATGAGTTTTCTACCTAGAAACCAAATAAACAAATGTGATGCATGCATATGTCAATGTCACACATTGATAAAACATGAGCATGCAAAACAAAAATAGCTAATCAGCTAGGTACGCGGATACTCTTACCTTTAAGAGCACCGTGATCTATTTCACAAATTTTCAAATCACTTTTTTTCACCCAAACTTGCCTAGTGACAGGAACATTCCTATTCAACTGTGTCATTAACTTCGTCAATTGACTCACTTGATTAGTAAGAAAGTCAATCTGACCAATAAACTCCTGATTCTTATTTCTGTTTAAGTTCTGGTTTCTCTTTCTGTTCAAGAAATAATGACACATAGGCCTTATGTGTCACAACTCACTACAGTGAGAACATGTAGGGATAAACCTATGACCAAATGTATGTGATCACTTACGTCTATTTCTAGGTTGGCGAGTCCCACGCTGTCTAGTAGGCCACTGTCTAACAAATCCCTTATTCTTAAGATCGGGGTTAGGCACATGTTTGAGCTGGTCAGTGGCATGGACAAACGTAGTCTTAGAAGTACTAGCATTATTTTTCTTAAAACTTAGACCTCCCATTCCTGAAATGTCATCTAACTTTTCAGAACCACTAGAGAAAGCAAGCAGCTGAGACTTAGAATATTTTAGATCTTTTAGAAGGTTCTTAACCTGGATTTCTAAGGACTTTTCAAGCTCACTGGTGAGGTTTTTAACCTGAGTAGCTAAAGATTCATTCATGGATTTTACTAGGTAGATTCCTTAATGTGTGCTACTAACTTCTCATTTTCCAATTCAAGTCCCTTATTCTTAACACTCAAGGCTTTGTTTTTTGTAATAATTTTAAAACTCTCCTCATACATCTTATCATGAGCCTCTTGGATATTTTTCTCACTCATAGACTCTTCATCAGAATCCTCATCACTATCTAAGTCCTCTTCTCTTTTACTCCCCTGGTCAAAGGTAATATATTTTTCACTTTCCTCACAAGTTGATTTCTCACTCTGATTGTCCGAGTTAAACTCGTCATCAGTGAGAGTATCATTCATAGCCTTATATGAAATTCTCCTACTGCTAGGGTACTTACTCATAACATGACCATAACATCGATAGTTATGACATCTCATATATTGAGATCGCATTCTAGAGGCATTGGAATTACCTC
This sequence comes from Fraxinus anomala, assembly GCA_903798345.1. Lineage (NCBI taxonomy): Eukaryota > Viridiplantae > Streptophyta > Magnoliopsida > Lamiales > Oleaceae > Fraxinus > Fraxinus anomala. The sequence goes on along the minus strand of CAIGRN010160995.1, from coordinate 10,880 downwards.
GTTGTCTCTCTTTAGATTTATGTTTATTCCTAAACAGTATTTAGAATTTTTTAGCTAGGTAAGCTAACTCCTCTTCACTAGGAGAATCTGAATCCAATGACTCCCTATGACTATTCCTCACAGTGTTTAAGGCCAAAGACTTATCGTTTGTAGGTTTATCAAATGTCTGCTCATAAGTCTGGAGAGATCTAACCAACTCTTCAATCTTAATTGAATCTAAATCCTTGCTCTCATTTATAGTAATGATTTTAGGCCTAAACCTTTCAGATAAGGATCTAAGAATTTTTCTTACAATTTTAGGCTCCGGGATTCTCTCACCTAGGTTGAAACTAGAATTCACTATGTCGTTTAAGCTCACATAAAACTCATAAAAAGTTTCATTCTCATTCATTCTAATCTCTTCAAACCTAGTAGTCAACATCTGTAACTTAGAGTTTTTAACTATCTGAGTTTCCTCTTGTGTGGTCTTTAGAATATCTCAAAATTCGTAAACAACCTCACACATAGATACTCTCCTAAATTCTTCAGGGGACACTGCCATAAATATGGCACGTAAGACTTTGCTATTCCAGTTAAACTCATCTAAGTTTGTTCTAATCTAATTAGCAATGGGAGTGGTGATAACTTCATTATTAACCGTAGAACTAGTGATAGTCCAACCATTAACCACACTTAATCAAATTCGCTCATCCATAGATTTTAGGAAAGCTCTCATCCTAACTTTCCAATAAGCATAATTATTACCATCAAAATATGGCGGTACGGATAATGAATTACTCATCTAAAAATCTAAGGTCAGGATTAAAATTTAGTCTCTAATACAAATTGAAAATTACGTAGTTTACTAACTAAGTTTGACCTTACGTGCGGAATTATACAATTAACAAGCAACAAGTCACTTTTAATTATTTGTAGATGGTTAAAAAAATAATTCAATTATCCTTAGTTGAATTGCCGCAGTTTGTAATAAGAAAGTAATAAATAACACCGATATGATGATGGGGAAACCCCAACTGGTGAAAATTTCGGGACCAATCCAGTTATCTCCACTATAGACAATACGAATTTACAATAAGTTGTTGCCTAGCCAACTCCACTAGACTTCCCGATCTAATTTCTGTAACCTCCAAGATCAACTGAACCCATCAGCTCCCGATCTTCTACAATTGTCTCTTCCAAGTGAAATTCCAAGAGCTCTTCATTCTTGTGCTTTTCCTTTGCTTATAGTCTAACATCTATCAATCTCCAACAAAATGTTGGGATCAATTTAAATTGATTATCATGGGTCGTGCGATCGCACGACTGAGTCGTAGAGAGAATGAAATCACCATTTGATGTTTCAAATAAGAGATAAAGAGATGATTTATGATACATGAAAGGGGTTATTAAAACCTGAGAGTAAACAAACTGACTGATCACCAGTTAGCTTTGCAGAATTGACGGTGACACAAATAATTAAAATTGCATTTCTGAAAAAATATATTTTTTACCATTTACTTAAGTGTTTCCTATAGAGTATTACTTGTGGTACTCACTCCTATAAAATGTACCGATTAATTGAAGGCATGGTAGTGGTTTGGCATGGTGGTAAGTGCTTGGTGATTGAAATGCTTTTAACTTTCTAGTAAAATTTCCATTTATGTAAAAAATTTATGAATACTTAGACAACACTTTTAAAATTTTAAACTTTCTGTTTCACCTTGTTTTATATATATTGCATGTTGACTATAATTTATAAACGTTGGAATGATTACACATGAAGCTTATTTATTGCTGAATTGAATTTCCTATTCTGTTATCTTACTTAAAAATGGTATAACTTGGGCTAGAGTGTATGTTTTAGAGTGAATTAGTGGTGTTTAAAAGGACTATGAGTCTTTTAATAGGGGTCTTTGGAATTATCTTAAAATGTTACATAGAGAAAAAGTTATGTCCATTTTAGTAAACTACGTCGGTACAGTTTTGAAATTTCTGTCAAGCATAGTTGAAAAATATTTTCGTGCTTCAAACATAATTGTCGAGACCCCAATTTTTTTTACGATGTACGTATATGAATATCATAGTCTCTGTTAAAATTTCATAATTTTAAGTCGATGTTTGTTTGGCCAAACATATTTTTCTTTCCGCTACTGCGTAACCGATAATTGCTGAATTTTCTCGAGATGTTTTCCAAAATCAAATTTCACCATAATTGTCTCATTATTATTCTTTTATATTTCACAATCCAAAATTTTAATTAGTTACAATTTATTTTGGTTAGATTAGATAGCCCCAACTAAAACAATTTTTTGTGTAACGCTTCGAATTTTAAGCATTTTTTGGGGCGTTACAAGATGTATTATGCCGTAGTCTACGAGGATGGATAATTGGATGCAACATAGATCTAAAGTAGATTTGGTGAGAGGTGGAGGATTTGAGGTGGTGGCTGACTTAGGTGATATCGACGACAATGGAGTTTTACCTACAATAGATCGGTTCGGTAGTGTGAAGGTGGAGGTGGGGTATTTCATAAAATCTCAGTATGATTGTGACCTATTGATTATGTTTTTTGTTGTGTGTGAATACGTTATGTTTAATAGTGACTGTTTGTTATCAAATATGTGTATGTTGTTGTCTATGACCAGATCAGTGTTATCTGTAACCAACAGTGCCTAAGTTTGTCTTCATTGTGTCTGTCTGTCTTTAACTATGACTGTATGTGACCAAGGTAAATTTGGTCACAGATAGTCACAATAAAGATGAATTTGGTCACAATCAATCACAACTAATACAGACTTACAACCACCTTTATAGATGTTGATGCAGTTTGAAACAATAACTTTTCACTGCTATGTGATTAGAAAATAGCTAGAATGAAGGTTAAATGTGTTGGTTTTGAAATTTTCAAATTTCGAATCATTGGATTATTGACTCACTCTGAGTTAGCCATTGTAGACAGATGAAATCGTAAAATTGACGATGACATTGTGACTTAGTCGAAATTCGTTGTTAAAGAACTATACTCATCAAATTATTTTAAGTAGTTAAGAAATTTATACGTTTTTAGGACAATTTTTGTTATGTGGGCTGTAATTTTGGTCAATTGTATGGGTTTGTGCACATTTTCCACGATGTCATGCTGGAATAGAACATCCTTTACATAACCAGGGCTTGGTCTCTCCCATCTCTTTATACTTAAACCATTTTTCATAGTATTAAATGTAAAATTAAATTGTATTCTCTATATTTCTTTTTGTTGATACATTGTTATGTATCGTAAAGTTATGAGCTACAAATGATGTCGTTTTCACATAATGTTAATCATTATGTTCATTTTTATGTTGTATGTTGTTTTTCATACACAAATGAGTGATTTCTTTATAGCAATAAAAAACTTCCCAAACCTACCCAGATATAAATGGAAAGTTGAATGAAAATTTGGATAGAATAACACCAAAAGAATGAAATGCAAGATCAAGACCAAACTTAAACTCTTTGTCCTTAAGACGAATTTATCCCACACAGGTGCTTACGGATTATCGCAATCATCTCTCAACATACAACAATCAACTTATTGTATTTGCAGCACTTCAAAACACAAGAAACAACGAACCGAATTAAGCTTTTGTACACCTTTTAGAATGAAAAAGAAACAAGGTTTTGATGCAAAATTTTGGCAAGAAAAATATGTTATATGATATCCTTTGATAACATAGAATATAAGTGAATAAAACCGTCACATAGGGGTCCAATTTATAAGGTTGAGGAAGTGCATATGAAATGACACAACCCAAAAATCAACTTGTTTCATGAAGTGTGGCACAGGTTGATCTACCGCTCACCGATGTGGCTACCCACTCGAGCACCCATTTTAGAGACTTCACCGTTCGTCTATGTTGGGTTGCCGCTCGAGCGGTGGTCTCACATAGAAAATTCCGATTTTTTATTTCAAAATCGTGTTTTTTCAACCTCACTTTATTCACTAATTTCTCAATCATCCGAAAATAGTTTTCAACATCCAAATATACCAAATTTATATACTCGATGAGTAGAACATGATCAACCTATTTCTCGCCAAATTCGAGTAGCGGGATCCATCTAAATATTTGGTAAAATTTTAATAAATATCAACTTTTTATAACTATTTTTCAATAATCCTCCACATGAATGGAAATTATCAACATCCACATAAAATGCAGACTCTAACCCCAAAAGAAAAAAAATACAAACGACAAAATATAATATCAGGATATATGACTTTTGGCTTTGAACCGTCCTTAGTAAAACACAATTGAATTTACTAAGCTAATCAGTGAACATAATGTCTTGAACTGTTCAGCCGTTGGTGTAAATCAAAACAATTATGCCAACATCATAACTCCTCTAACAACTTCAGTTTTTATGGTTGTGTTCATTTTGACCCTGAACAACTCTTGATTTCATGAGTGTTTTAAGAGAATTTAAGCCTCAATTCTCATAGAAATGGCCCAACTTCATACTTACATAGGTGATCTCCTATAGTATCATATTATACTTCTTTTGGCTACTTCCAAAATATAAGAATTATAAAAAGTATAACTTATCCTTATACACTTAACAATCTAGCACTTTTGTTCTATAGGAATGGAAATAAGCGTTCTTCCGATTATGACACTCACCATACTTGCATAATAAACAATTTACAAGAGTTAGATCTAATTCTCCTAGGGTAGAAATCAAATGAACGATATTTTAAAGACTATTATCTACTGCATAAGTTCTATTAGCACCTCCTATATAACCATAGTAATGAAGTCGGCGTCTAATGATGACAAAAAAAAAAAAGATTGAGCAGATGAAGTGCACGAAGGATCAACAAACAACTAGTTCTGTGGGTATGTAACGTCTAGTTATCCTTATTATGTAACGATTCTTTATTAACAGAAAAAAATCATAGATCAAATAAATTAATTAAACCAAATAATCACTTATGACCTGAATGTGTAGAAATAACATACCCAAACTAGATATAATCTGACGAATCAAATACGTCAAATAAATATTAAGCAACATTTACAAGAGAGCAAATTCAAAAAATTCATTGTTAACAGAATGTAGATTACAAAGATAAAATATGCAAGAAATAAGATAGCAACAATCAAGTCTCCTCGACTTGGGAGTCTCCTAAAGAAGTCAAGAGGAGACTTTGAATAGCTTAGCTGCATATAAAAGTCCACTGAAACGGAAAATCACACCCCAAGTTGTAAGTGATCATATTCTAATTTCATTACAAAATATAATTAGTGGAAATTACACCCATCCATATTTTTTAATTTCCAATTTCAAATATAAGATTTAAAAAAATTGTAGAAAAATTAGGTGATAATTCGATTATTTTTTAAGTAACAATATTATAAAATTAAATTAATTTACATACCTACCCCACCCACCCCACCACATTTCACGCCAAACCCTAATTCATTTTCTTCTTCCTTTCCTCTCCATCCTCTCTATTCTCTCTCTACTCCATTATTTCTCTACCCATCCTTCTCTTCTCATCATCGACCCCACTTGCCCATTGTGGGCTGTGCCGTGCAAGCACAGTGAGCATCACACGACGACAATCTGAGCGCCATGCATAGTGGAGCCTCATTTCATTACTGAGTGGCATTTTGAGCATTGCGCGCAGTGACGATTTTGGGATGAGTTTTGAAGTGGTTTTTCAATCTACTACACATTCGATGTTTTGGGGTATTTTTTAATGGTATCAACATGTATTGCAAATGGTAGTGGTGGTGAGGTAGTAGTGTTTTGCAAATGGTAGTGGTGAGGATTTGGGATGTTTTTTATTGCTCTTCATTAGTATAGATAAGTTGTTTGAATTGTTAAATGCTACTGGTCACATGTTTATTTGTACATGTCACATGTCCCTTACTAGAATTCATAATTCAGTTGTCAAAGTTTACTGTTCACATGTCACATGTCATAGGTCTTTGTTCAATTATCAGAGTTCACTGATTTATGTTCATAGATCATAGATAATTGTGCATAGGTTACATATCAATGTCTAAGGTCAAAGATTAAATAGAACTGATCACATATCACTGATTTATGTTCACAGGTCACGAGTTACAATTCACTAATCACATATCATAAGCCACATGGTCATATTGAATATGTTATAGATCAAAATAAACTAGTCACAAATAAGATGTCATATGTCTTTGTGCACTGATAACATGTGATGCGAACCCACGTAGCAATTGTAGACGAAATCCACGATAGATTAGATCAAACCGAAAAATGCCAGAATCAATGTTTGAAAGCTCGGCCCAATAACTTATTAAACCAAAGAACCTAGACAATTGAAATCAATATCTTGACCCCATGACCACAAAACCTATTAACCTCAATTGAATTGTTGGACGGCACAAGAAATCAATTCTTGATAAGTTCGAGTTTAATTCGATGAAGAACCAGTTGAAAGCAATATGCCTCGCAATAATATCTCAATAATTGTGTGTTTTTTTTACAATAAATAAAAAAGCCTTATTTATAGGGAATCAATAAAATTAGATAATCTTGAAATTATGGTAAAATTTACCAAAAACAAGCCTTAAAAGGGAAATTAGAATAAAATTATAATTCTCATCCAGATTTTGAACTATAAGGTCGCATAGCACACTTAGGTGTGGTAGTATGGTAGGCTTCTTTTGTTCTCGGGCTGGTTTTGAGTGATCTTACCAACTGAGTCTTATTCTTTCCATCTAAACTACTTCTTTCATCAACACGTAAATGAATTAAATCCAAAGGTATTAGTGGATTTAAACTATAAACAATTTTAAATGGAATATAAGTAGTAGTAGAATGTGTGGCCTATTATATGCAAATTCTATGAATGACAAGATATCCTCCCACCTCTTCAAGTTCTTATTGACTATAGTGCGTAATAGTTGTATCATAATTCTATTAACGACCTCAGTTTGCCCATCAATTTGTAGGTGACAAGTAGTAGAAAATAATAGCTCAGTTCCTAACTTACTCCACAATATCTTCCAAAAATGACTAAGAAACTAAACATCCTTTCCGATATATTAATTATTTATACCCCAAGTAAGCGCACTACTTCCGTAATGAATAAATCAGCAATATTAGTGGCATCATCAGTTTTATAATATGGAACAAAATGTGTCATCTTACTAAATCTATTTGCCACCGTAAATATGGAATCTCTTCCTATTTTAATCCTAGATAAACCCAACACAAAATCCATAGACACATCAACCCAAGGCATACTAAGAGCAGGTAAAACCTTAAACTTAATATTTTTACAAGTGATGCATCTACTACAAACCCGATCAACATCAACTTTTATCTTAGGTCAATAAAAATGTTTATTTAACATCTCCAAAGTTCTCTTAATCCCGAAGTGACCCATTAAACCTCTACTATGTGTTTCATGTATTAACAATTCTCTTGTTGAACACCTGGGTACACATAACTTATTCTTCCGAAATAAATATCTATCATGCTTAAAGAATCTATCTATAAAACCTTTCTAACATGATTCATATATATTAGAAATGTACATGTAATTAGCATACATGTCCTTAACATATTCAAATCCTAGCAATTTGTCACCTAAAGAGTAAGAAGTACATACGTTCTTGACAATGCATCTACTATCACATTTTCTTTACTTTGTTTGTACCGAATAACATATGAAAAGGTCTCGATAAACTCCATCTACCTTGCATGCCTCCTGTTTAGTTTACATTGACCCTTTAGATGCTTCAAGGATGCATGGTCAGTGTGGATCACAAACTCCTTTGGCCATAAGTAGTGTTTTCATATCTCCAAAGTTCGAACAAGTGCGTACAACTTATTGTCAAATGTAAGATAATTGAGAGCTGTTCCACGTAGTTTTTCACTAAAACTAGCTATTGACTTTCGTTCCTGCATCAAAACATATCCAATACCTATTTCTGGGGCATCGTATTCAATCTCAAAAGCATTGTTAAAGTTAGGTAGTGATAAACCGGTACGGTACAAAACCTATCCTTAATAGTGTTAGAAGCATGTTCTTGTTCAACGCCCTAATGAAATCCTACACTTTTCTTTATGATCTCTATGAGTGGCGTGGCAATTGTCCTATATTCTCTAACAAAACGCCTATAGAATCTAGCAAAACCATGAAACTTATTACCTTGGTTATGCTTTTCTGTGTTAGCCACTTCTTGATGGCTTTGATTTTCTCTTATTTCACTTCAATTCCTTTATGACTAACAACATAACTAAGAAAAAAAACATTTTCCATAAAAATGTACATTTTTTAAAGTTAGCATAAAGTTGTTCTTGTCTTAAGACCACAAGCACATATTTTAGATGTCGTATATGCTCATTCAAATCCTTCCTATATACCAAGATATCATCGAAGTAAACTACTATAAATTTACCTAGAAATGAATACAAGACATTATTCATTAATCTCATAAAAGTGCTAGGTGCATTAGTAAGTCCAAATGGTAATACTCACTACTGATATAAACCATACTTAGTCTTAAAAGCAGTTTTCCACTCATCTTTCCCTCTCATCCTAATTTGATAATATTCACTTTTAATATCTAGTTTACTGAACATGCATGATCTATGCAATTCATCTAATATCTCATCTAACCTAGATGTTCGAACCGTATAAGCTTGATGGTCATAAAGTGTACTATTCCAGAAGCATTTCGGGGCACTATGTCTGATAAGGTGATTACTGCTAAGGATTTCCTTAAGGACCTTGAGAAGAGATTTACCAAGAATGAAAAGACTGAAACTAGTACACTTTTGGCAAACCTTATCTCAATGAGGTACAAAGGGAAAGGAAACATACTGGAGTACATTATGAAAATGTCTCACATTGCTTCAAAACTAAAGTCACTCAAGTTGGATTTAACTAAAGGCTTGTTAGTGCACTTGGTTCTAATATCCTTTCCGACACAATTCAGTCAATTCAAGGTAAGGACTCTTGGTCCCTTAATGAGCTCATCTCACACTGTATCCAAGAAGAGGAAAGATTGAAGCATGACAAGATAAAAAGTGCTCATTTAGCCAACACCTCTAATGACAAAAGGAACAAGAAAAGAAAAATTGACAAGGAAGCTACGAGTACAACATCACAAAAGAAACAGCATAAGGAACAAACTAAGGGTGGCTGTTTCTTCTGTGGAGTTGTAGGTCGTAAGAAGAAAAATTGTACCAACTATTACGCATGTCGTGCTAAGAAAGGTATTCTTCTTCATTTGATTTGTTATGAGATTAATTTAACTTCAGTGCCTAAACACACATGGTGGATAGATTCTGGTGCAACAACTCACATGGGTGAGTCTATGCAAGATTTCCTAAATTGTCGAAAATCAAGTGATGGTGAAAGATACATCTATGTTAGCGACGGCAAGATGGTGGAAGTAGAAGCAATAGAAAATTTTTTATTATTGTTAATGACTGGATTTTATTTTGATCTTAATGAGACATTTATTGCACTGTCTTTTCAATGGAATTTGATTTGTATTTCTGCTTTGGACAAATCTGGTTATTCTTGTTCATTCGAGAATGGAAAATTTAGTTGGTTTCATGATTCAAAATTGATTGGTTCCGGTTCTTTATCAGGTTATGATAATCTTTATTTAATTGATACAATTACTTCTTTTAATGAATTCTTGCATGTACTCGAGGTGTAAAGAGAAAATTAACAGATGAAAATTCTTCATCGTTATGGCACAAGAGATTATGTCACATCTCCAAGAGGAGAATTGAGAGACTTGTGTCTAACAAAATTCTGGATCCCCTTGACTTTACAGATTATGATATGTGTGCTAACTGTATAAAGGGAAAACAAATCAATAAAAGGAGATTTCAAGCCAACAGGACTTTAGATGCCTTAGAAATTATACATACCGACATTTGTAGACCATTTCCTACGACTTCTTGGAATGGTCAATAATATTTTATAACGTTCATGGAAGACTTTTCTAGATATGGCTATATACATCTCATTCATAAAAAATCACAGTCGCAGGATGTGTTCAAAAATTATAAAGTTGAAGTGGAAAAGCAACTCAGCAAAAGGATTAAAAGTGTTAGATCTTACCGTAATGGGAATACTATGGCAGATATGACGGTTCAGGTGAATAATGTCTAAGACCATTTGCTAAATTCCTAGATGAATACAGTATCATCCCACAGTACACTATCTCGGGTTCGCCCATTATGAATGGTGTTGCTGAAAGATGAAATACAACACTTAAGGACATGGTGATGAGTATTATTACTCATGCTACCTAGCCAGAATCACTCTAGGGTGAAACATTAAAGACCGTAGCACATATACTCAACAGATTTCCAACTAAGGCTACTGATAAAACCCCTTATGAGCTATGGACGAGCGAAAAGCTTAATTTGAAGTACTTACACATTTGGGGATTTCCAGCTAAGGTAAGGCCCTATAGGCCAAATGATTATAGGCCAAATGAAAAGAAATTGGACGCAAGGACTATCAGTTGCTATTTTATTGGATATTCTGAAAGGTCTAGGGGCTATAAGTTTTATGATCCCACAACTAAGGCAATTTTTGAGACAGAAAATGCCCAGTTCTTTGAGAATGTTGAGTTTGCAGGAGAGAAAGGGTTACAAACTATCTTTGAGGAAGAATACATTGAAATTTCTCCAATTAACATTGACAATGATTGGGATCAGGTTTTTATCCCTGACATTGTTCAAGAAAAAACTCTGAATCAAGATAATGTCGTTGTATCTCCCTCTGAAGGTCACAACTTGTTCCAGAAGAACAAACTCTACAGCCTCAAGAATCAATGCCATTAAGAAAATCCACTAGAGAGAGAAGAAGTGTGGTTTTGGATGATTACATCGTATTT
>CAIGRN010160990.1:0-28896 GCA_903798345.1 Fraxinus anomala | reverse complement strand
AATGTCTGAGGACACAAGACAATTCCCGACGACTCCCTGCTCGAGGACTGTTGTCAGCAATTTGAGTAGAAGTCGGTGTGAATGCTCGAGGACTGGGAGACATGAGGTCGAGCATCACTGTTGGACACCGTGTAATGGCACTGGAGATAGAGCTGGAGGTAATGCTCGAGCTTTAACACCCGACGAATTTCGACTATATCAGTACCCTAGTAAGAATTGTCACCAGTTCATTGAACACTGATGTTGCACATGTATATGCAACATTATTATCATATGTTAAAGGAATCTAACTAGAAAAAGTGATAATATGTTAAATGAATCTAACGCGGTAAAGGGATTTTATTTCCTCAGACATAGGTTTAACCTACACTCCACAGAAAAAGCACGTAGAGTTTTTGCAAGGCCAAATAACCAATTTGAAATGTAATTGACGAAAAAAAATATCAAACATGCTATAAGCTTTTTACCTTAACGAGTACTTTGACATTTTAGCTGAAGAAAAAGAGAGCAATATTAACATCGTGAAAAATTACAAGGAGAATGAACAAAAGAATTGTTGCATCTCAAGCCCACATGGCTAAGAGAAACATACATCTGGCGCCTTGAAGAGAGAAACATTTGCCCCCTAACTGAAGCATTCCACCGCGTTGCATTTTTGGACTCATAAAGTCAGCTGAAAGAAGATCTATGTGTGCCATGTAGATCAAGATCCCGGCAGATGCTAAATTAAAAATCCCTTCAATCAGGGGCCGACGCAGAACTTTAAAATTAGAGGAGTACAATCGTACTTACAAAGAACTTGGAAGAAATTTTACAATCGAAAATTTACATCCAAAAAATCATATTCTATGTAATTTTCCATCCGAAAATTTATATGAGATATGATTTTTTCGGATGTAAAATTTCAAAAATTTTTGATGTCATATTCCATATAAAATTTCCTAATAAAATGATGAAAATTATATTGAAAAATTTGTATCGCAAAAATAATAAATATTAATGAAATAATTGATTTTTTAAAAATGCGAATTAGACGTCTTTCTTTAAGACTCACGTTTAACATATTTTTAACTATTTTCGATGTCTGTTTAGATTATTCAATATGCTCAGAATGTAGTTCTCGAAATAAGTTTTGAGATGACATAAGCAAATTGTAGATTCGATTAGCGTACGATCGTCGGAGAATTCTTAAAATTAGCATGTTATCGAAATTCAAATTTATTGTGATTTTGTCCATGTTTGATGGAGATTAAAATCAAATTTTTAGTAAATTTTGATAAAATTTAAATAATTATGGATTTCATGAAATATGTTATTAAAATTAATTGTTAACTTTGATTTCAATTAAAATTAAAATTTCAATCGATACCAAAAATAACTTTTTAAAAAAAAAATCTCAAAAGTTGGGGGCACTTGAAGTGCCCTCAGGACCTCTCTGGGTCCGACAGTGTACACATTATTCAAAAAATCATTATTTAAAACTATTTTTTCAAAAAAATAAAAAAAAAAATAAAAATAAATAAAGCTACCAAACGGGGGCTAGATTTCTTGAACACTATTGTGAATTCACTACTTCAACCTTTATGAAAATGCCACACAACCATGTTTAAGTTACTTTTTTCTAAGATTGTTGACTTCGAAATATGAATGATCCAATTGTCAATAAATATCTCACCTCCAAAGTCCACGCATACATACCTGCAAACACTAGGATACCGCTAAGACACAAAAGTTGTCTGTAAAAAAAGATCTGATGTCCATTTGTATCGTGATAGTCGAATCAAATGCTAAAAATAGAAATATAATTGAGTGTGAGAGAAGTCAATCAATAAGGTTCGATAATCGTTTGGACTCTGACAACAACAGTGCAATGTGATTAAGTAGGGCAAATAATGAAATAGATTAATATGATTGTGTTTAGGGTTTATATTACTTAAGAGAATTATGAGTATATAGTGAAATAGAAATAGACATGTTGGTCAAGATGAACCATTAAACTAAGCATAAGCCTACGAAAAATTTTTCAAGCCTTTAATGGACACGATCTGATTTGGCCCGTTCTGTTGATACCACCACTATCTAATGAATGTGTAATTAGCACATAATATTCATACATTTCATTATTATTGTGAAAAATGTCATTAACTCTCATTTTTTGATATTTTTACCTTTATTTTCACATTTCACGATGTAAAAAGGTCATTTTCATCAATTTTCTTAATTAAAATTTGTGAAATGAAGAATATGCCATTCTCTTTAAATAAAACAAAAATAAAAAGAAAAAATTAATTGCAACCGTAGTCCTAATTTTTAAAAAAAAAAGCGGAAATGAGTTTTAAATAAATTATTAAAAGGATAATTAGCACATAATGTCCATACATTTCATTATTATTGCGAAAAACGTTCTTATCTTTCTTTCTTTTGACATTCTCACCCTAAAATTACATATTTGATTGTGCAAATCATCATTTATATCTATTTTCATCCAATTTCTCAATAAAAAATTGTGAAATATGAGGGTATATTAATAATTTCACAGCTCTTTATCGAAAAATTAGATAAAAATGAATAAAAAATATGATTTGCACAATCAAATGTGTAATTATGGGTGAAAATGCAAAAAAAATAAATAAAATGTATTGATGCTTTTCGCTATAATGATGAAAGATAACGACATTATGTGCTAATTACCATTTTAATAATTTATTTGGGGACTCATTTGTGCTTTTTTTTTTAAAAAATTAGACTATGATTGCATTTAAATTTTTCATTTTCTTTTTTGTTTTACTTAAAGATAGAGGTATATTCATGTTCCAAAATTTGTAATTGAGAAAATGAATGAAAAATGCTTTTTGCATAATGAAATGTGGAAATAAGGATAAAAATATCAAAATGAAAAGTTAGAGACATTTTCCACAATAACAATGAAATGTGAGAATGTTATATACTAATTACTAAAAATGAATACTCAAGGCCGGCTAACTTATGACTCGTCTCGTGACATGAATGTCTCTTATCCCTACTATATTAAAAGAGGGAACCCACTATTTACTATTCATTTGTGAAGCATTTTTTTTCCTAAATTGTCCCCATAGATTGCCTACAATTGTTGACTAAGGAAATATACCAAATATTTACTATTNATATATATAGGCCAAAAAATCCTTCCTATTTTGTTTACTCGTTTGCTCCACTGATATAATATAATAAAAAAAAATTACAAACCGACTTGTCGGCGATATTTTACAAATCGACTTGCCACTAATATACATGCAAATTTATTAATACCATGATCTCATTTCAAATATCAAATATATTATTAGCTTTATCAACTCAGAAATCAATCAAAGAGAAGAAGTGAAATCTGAATAGATTTTCTAATTTCTATAAATAATCCTGCTAAAGAAGATTTGTGCTCAATGCAGCAAATACATCACGCAATACTTGAGAGCACCAAATTAAATTTCTGCAATTTTTGGCTATAAATTTCAAACACATGCAATCCAAGACTCAATATATAGATATCATGTATTTTTTGTTCATGCAACAATTTAAACACCAATCTCCAGTTAATAAGGGAAACGACAAGGATGAAAACTCTGATGGACGACTAATAAGAAATCAAAACAAAAATTTTGGTTGAGATTAATAAATGACTGAACTACAAGTATACAAGAAAATGAAGGATCATGTTTTTTTTTTTTTTGTGGCTAAATCTTCTTTTCTTCACTGATGATCATCACAGACTCAGAAAAACGCAATCACCAGCTTCCCAATAATCTCAATTTCAATTTCTTACACTTTTCAGAAAAGAACTACCCAGAAAAGAAAAACTTTGGAAAAATCAAAATTCTTAAAAAAGAGAGAAAGGGAGAATTCAAAGAACGCCTTGGGAAAACAGAAGTAGGAGTAAAAGAAAAATCTGAGCAAGAAGACTGACCAAGAAACAAGGTTTTTTGCTGGCAAAAGGCAGAGAGCCTGAAATGAAAATCAACCCATATTTGAATTAAATGGGCAATAATTGGATCGTGGCACCATGTCTCCGTCATATCCGGAGATGCCATGTCTCCGTGTCCGGATGTCACGGAGACACGGAGTGTCCGGATGTCACGGACCGTGTCTCCGTGACATCCGGAGACATAAATCCACCATATCAGCACTGGCTTGAGTGAAAACATCTACTATTGGAGTGGAACCTCCATTCAGCAACCATCCAAATACTCCCCATTTGGCTGCCTGTTGAGCACTATATTTCTTCTGTGCCTTTGAAGAGCCAGTGCCCACTGAGATGACTAAAAAGCGTCCATAATCCATAGGCTTAATTGGGAAGAAATCTGCATTTCCATCCAAAATTTGTTTCGTAATTTGGTTGATGGCAACTAATGCCTGCATAAATATAGGGTTTGAGAAAAGATAAGATTTTAACATTTCTGTTCTTATGAGTAAAAGAAAGAAAGAATTCAACAAGCAAAGTAGTTCTTGTGTAAAGAAGAGAAACAAAGCACAAAGAGTTTGGCCGCATATTGGTTCATTTATTTACCGTAAGTGCTCAACATTAGATTTATTTGAATTTCATGAACAACTTTAATTTCTATAAAATTCAAAAAACAATGTTTAATATTTAATGAACGATTTATTTCTGAATGATGTTTGTGAGATTTAGTATAATATATTTGCTGATAAAAGAAGAAAACATAAAATTTTGTAAATATTAGTGAAAGTTAAGAAAATTGTGTCGACAGATTTTCCAACCTCTTATCTATTTGTCTCAGCTGGTCACAGACCAAGGAGGTAGCATCTTCTTTAGGAATACTGCCAGCAACTATACCAGAGTAGTCTTTTGGGGATTCACGAGTAATGTAATCAGAAGTCTGCAAAGGCATGCCTCCAACAGGAGCTAGATCATTATTAACTGGTCTGTTCAATGCGGAACCCTCTATACTCGTGCATTACCCAGTCGGTTCTGATGCCATGAGGTGCTCTCCCTCTGTAATAAACCAGTGTCTTTTTCATGCCAACAGCCCGTTTCTGTGACTGCACTGTCCGGTCTTTTCCAGTAGCTTTCCAGTATCCTGCAGATTGGCAATTGTGGCTTACAGCTTGGTCTATTACATGTACAGATTACAATGTTGCACGCAGTTGAAAAATAAGGGCGCCCGGTATACTCTTTTTGTGTCTCCGTGACATCCGGAGACATGGTGTCTCCGGATGTCACGGAGACATGGTCCGTGACATCCGGACACTCCGTGTCTCCGGATGTCACGGAGACGCGATTTTAATTTAAATTCGGAGACACGGAGTGTCCGGATGTCTTCAGGGCTGTGGTGAATGTTTCTAAAGAGTGGTAAAACTTTCCATCCTTTTGGTATCAAATAGCCTGTAAATTTACCAGTGGATAAATATTAGCCAAATTTCAATACAAAAGGATTAAGTTTTTCCAAATTTTTTTCTTATATTTTGGTTTTAACTTACCGTTAAATTCGACATCTTGAACAGCTTCTCTGAAAGTAAAAGATAGAATAGATGCAACTCTGAGTGTTTCTTGAATCACCCTTGTAGTAATTGGCATTTTCTTGGTATCTGCCCAAGTCAGTACCTTCTCTTCACCAGATTCCTCTTTGGACTTATTTATTGCTTCTTGTTCTTCCTGTAATAATTAAAAAAAAAATTTGAGTCCCCTGCACGAACTTTTTTCGATTATTGTAATATAAGCAAGTGAGATTTAATATCTTACAGTGACAGAATGTAGAACGCTTGGATTTTCTGCTAGATACTTGATAATCCATGTCAGAACACTAGCAGTGGTATCTCTTGCAGCAAAAATGACGCCAATGATGTTGTCGGCAATTTGTTCATCGGTTAGTCCTTCATGATCGCACATAAATGATCCGAGCAAATCGTTATAATCTTGTTTCGTTTGCCTGCGAAGGGAAATGATTTTGGCCAAGATTTGCGCCAATTCCTTCCTGGCTTTCATGGCTTTGTAAAACAATGTTCCCGGAGTGTTAATCGGCATTGAATTGTACCCTTTTTCGAGATTGTAATAGCATCTCTTGAGGTCTTCTCTGTACAAAACTTCATCCTTTCCAAATATGGACAGTAGAGCCACATTGAAAGTGTACTGCAGGATAGTAAAAACATACAGTTTTGATCAGAACTCAATGTTTCAGATTCAAAAACAGAGGAATACAGAGAAAAAACAGGGGACTCTGTTTTCTTAAGGTAGAACATACTGTTTTCATTTCTTGAAATGTAGTGATCAATTTTCCTTCCCATGATTTGAGGGAGCTAATTGCAATGGACTCAATATCTGGTACAATGTTCTTGATCGATTCAGGCATGAATGCGCTAAGAACTAGCTTGCGGAGTTTGGCATGATACTCGCCCTGATGAAAGAAAATAGCCTGTTTGCCTAACATTCTCTCTTTGCTTGCAGGGAATGTGGGCTTGAAGAGATTTGATTTGGTGACAAGCACAAGTTTTGCAGCTGCGGGACTCGAAATCATCACACAAGGACACCCCAATATGTGAGTCTTGAATATAGAACCATACCTAGTAAAAATCAAAACAAACAAGAAAAACATACTATGTAAGAATCTTGAAATCAAGAAAATCTTGAAAATCAAATTAAGGGATCATAGTATGAGAATTTGGACTCACTTTTTGACTTTGGAAGCAAAGAAAAGATTTGGGTTTTGGGAGTAAAGTTGAAAGGTTTCTCCTACGTAAGGCCATCCCATTGTGCCTGGTGGGAGTGGCAATTTCACTTGGCCAAATGAGGAGAATTTAAAGATGGCATTGAGGGACAAAATTAAAGCTGCAATTAAGAAAAAACATAAGCAGATGAATTCCATGATTATGTAATAATAACAGATGGAATAGCAATAGTACAGAGAGAGTACTATCAGTAGTGACAATTAGTAGCTTTTTTGGTTTAGATGGGTTATGGTTTTTGATGAAGAAAGGGGAGTGAACCAAAGGGGTATATATAGGTGGGGGGAATGGGGATGGGGTACAGAGAATGGGCCTTCCAAATACAGCTCGAATCCCACACACGGAATCTCCCTCCAGCTCATGCTCATGTATTTGTGAGAGAAACATGAATGTATGTATATGTGTATGTATGGGATGAGAGAGAGAGAGAGAGAGAGAGTAATGGCCTTTGAGTTGACTAATGAAAGAGGTGCACAGGGCAGCGGCCAGCCGCCGCCAGCGTTTTGGTTTGGGCTTGGGACAGATTTGGAAAAGTAACAGGGGGGATGAATATACTATCCGTACCATCACATTCAAAACTTTACACACCTTTTCTTTCAACTATTGGGCTCTATTTTGCCTGTATGTGATTATATATATATATATATATATATATATATATATATACACACACACACATGTCTATGCTGATTATAAGATGGCATTTTATTCTGAAACCATTCGATTCGAATCCGTCAATCCCAATTCAATTCTCGATCTTAGAATCATGAATCGAATTATAATAATCTCATTCTCGATTTTAGCTTCGTAACCAAATTTCATTCAACTCTAAAAGTATCAAAAATAAATCATAATTTATGTTAACTTACATGAATTTATTAAAATATAATAATTGACGGTTTTGTCATTTAAAATTAAAAAAAAAAGGTAAAAATGAAATAAGAAAATTAACAATCTATTTTTAATGCATAATTGATGTTCCATTCTCACATATTTCAAAAGAAATTAGTTTGGTCCAATTCGTAATACTCCAGATTGAATTAGTCGATGTCCACCCCTAATGGGAGTGTATTTTTGTTTAACAAAAAAAAGTTTTATTTGCAATCAAGTGAGTAGTTGACATTAAGGATGCATGAATTGAATTTTGACCAAATTGTCTTGGTATAACTGGAATAGGATGAATTGAAATTTGACCAAATTGTTGTTTTGGACGTAGATTGAAGTATCCCTCAATCAACGTCAAATATAAAATGAGAGAAAAAATAAATAAATAAATAAATCTTGTCCTAGAATATGTAAACACGTAGACACATCAAGAAAAGAAACAGTGAAAATTAGAAAGAAATTCCAAAATATAGTTTTTTTTTTTTTTTTTTTAAAAAAAGTTTGTAAATGAGGTGATTTAGTATAGTTGAGTACCAGTCGATATGGTTTAATGAAGTTGTATAGACTGTAATAGTTCTAAATTCAAGCCTAATCACCGCCATATATTTATAATACAATTTCATGTGTAATGTTCTTGATCAAAATAAATCCATTATATACATAAATGTGTGTATAGTTAAGACACCGTAGAAATATATGTGATTCACATGTAAATGAATTGACCCGCACTTATATTTAATCTAGAATACGTAATATTTTTGAAAATTCGTGGGGACAATAATTCAACTATTTGAAGAACCCCTTACTGAGTCATAAAAATGGATTCCATGTGGTCAAATTTGTTGAAAGAAGAAAATACTTTGATAAATCAAATAATTGAATTTCAATTATATATCACATCAATTGAGTAAATTAATCTACGAGCTTTCGTTTCCAAGTAGTTGTGCAAAAGTTGATGTATTAAATTGGAATGTGCACGAACTGAGCTAGACTCTAGCTGAGCGAGCTTACACTTCTAACAAGCTAAGTTGAACTTGGCACTAGTCGAGTCGAGTAGCTTCACTTGCCTCATTTAACACCCTCTATACAAAAAATGATCGATAATTCATCAAAAATGCATTTCCTCGCTACTCAAAATTTTCCGCAAATTAATAGTATTTTCTCAATCACATGATTTGATGTGCACTTCAATTTGATATGCATGACCTAACTGCACTTTGCTTAAGAAAATTATTTGCTTGGATTCATGTGAATGCTACGTATTTTAACCATTCAATGCCAAACTTGTGGAATTTTTCCCTTTTGTTTTATTTTCTTTAATTATGAATTTATATTTGCATGGTTTTGTTCCCTCTAATTAATGAGTATTTTTTGAGTCAAGTCAGTTCAACCTATTCCAACCTTTTACTACGCATGTTTGTTTTTGTTTGATACACAAAAATACCTTTCGAATTCTCGACATAAAAAGATTTTCTTAAGGAAAACGTCATTCGTTTTTCCACGAATTTTGATTTGTGAAGATTCTAATGTACCTTCAACGAAGATTTTTGTTAGGGTATGAATGCTTGTACCATGATTGGGCATAAATATTCTTACCGAACAATTAAAAATAAAATTACATTTTTATAAACCAGTTACATGGTTTTTTATGTAATTCTTATTTTGTAATTTCGCCAATCACTATCTTGAAGTTTTGTTTGACTAGTTTTTATCTTAGTAGTGTAATGTATATTTTCTTAAGACAATCTCACCTAATTTGGACAAATAAATTCTTAAAAAATGATCGAATTGGTTAAACCATTGTAATCAAGAAGGTTGAACAAAACCTTATCTTACAAGTTGAAATTCTTGAGAAAATTTCGAGAAATTTCAACAATCCAACCTTAATTAACTTTAATCACTTCATCTAAATATTTAAGTATCCAGTCGATTCAAAAATAGTTCAGATTCCTCGTGGCTGAGGACCTCATTTGTTGACATTATTTATTGTGGGAAATTCATTATTAGAAATAAAACAACAACAAAAAATATGGGTTTGTTATAATCACGACGTTTATAATCATATATATAAATGTAGGATACACACATTGAGAAAAAGGTGTATAGCAACTATACATGACAATGTAGGAGTGTTAAATGAGACGAACGAATCGAGCGCAAGTCGGCTCACCTCAGGAAAGTTGGGCTCGTCTTGCCCCCACGAGCTCATCCTTGGTGGGAAGGGGTTGAGTTGAGCTGCTCGTCTTGCACCCATGAATTTGATTCAAGCTCTTTTCATATTTTTTACTTGAATTATTACGTTACATATCCGTATCGTGTACTCAATTAGCTTAAGAAATATAAAAAATTACATTCTTTTGAATTAAAAAAAAAAAAATTTATCCACCTCAATCCACCTGTTAAATTCTAATTTTATACTTAATTCTTTACACAGACAAATTCAATCAGCACACCAAAGGCAACCTTAGTATATTGGAATTTTAAATAATAATAGATATCTTGTAAATGATAGGAAAACTTACACTCTTGACTCTCTATACAAGGTGTATTTACATACTACCTATTGAATTTTTGAAATTTACATTTTAATACTATTTTTTACTGAATGGTGACAGAAAACACCGTTTGTCTGGAAATATACAAATCGAACATTATAAATAGTTGAACATACTAAAATACTCTTATTTAAAAATTAAAAAAAAAATCAACCTATATGTTAAATTATGTTAAACTTAACATTTTAGCACTTTACGGGGAAGAAATTAATATAAAAAATAATAATTTATTTTACTTGATTTTTTAACTATTTATTATAATGAATATAACTTCTTAGTTAGAATATTTATGTTTTATAATTTTCGTTCTTGGGAAAAAAGGAAATGATATTTTATAAAATCTCTCTCCAAATTAGGGGTAGACTCAGAATTATAGTTTAGTGAGGCAAGACAAAATTACGTAAAATATAATTTCAAATTAGACAACAACGATACTATTCAAAACACATCACTTTTTTTTTTCCTTTACATTTGTTCCTTACGGCTTATTACACTTTTGTTGGGTTTGGAATGAAATTATGGGTTAAAATAAATTGTGAAAGAAATTTTAAAAAAAATCTAAAAATTTGGAAATTCAATGGGGCGACTGCACTCACTAGACCCTTAATGGGTCCGCCTCTGCTCCTAATAATTTCACATTTTCAAGAAAAAAGAATATTGTAAGAAAATACATTTTGAAGAATTATTAAATAACAAAAAAGAGTTATGTATATTGCATAATGTAATGTACATGGTGTGAATTGTTAATTAAAGGCATTATTATCATTTTAGCTCTTTAAATTAACATATTTGTAAATTATTTTTAGCAAATAATATTTTTTGATATCTCGTCGTAAAACTTAGTATGAAAAAAGTAATATGTAAATCTACTTTTTAATAATGTGTATTTTGTACATTATCCTAAATAATAATGAGACGCCGTGTTAATAAGGAAAAAAAAACTAACGAGAAATCAATCTAAAATAATATAAATAATGTACTTTTTGTGAGATTGTATAAATGTCTAACATGTAAAGAAACTTTAATTCGCGAGTTAATATGGAGAGATACATGTTGATCGAGATCTAATGTACTTCAAGATATTAATCGTAATTTGATTGGGCAATCTCAATAAACCTTAAATGTGTTGCTTAGTTAATAGACATGATCGACACTTGCACTCAGAATATTAAGAAGATTGATATTTATAACATTAGATGGTCCATCGTGGCATCCTCTGGGACATACTGAGCACATTAATTCCTCGGATTTGATCTAATAATTTGGCCAAACACCATTTTTTTTTCAGATGTCATCCAATGAAGTTAGCTAATCACATCGGCATATTTGAATACCTACAAATACATATTGTCAACCTCGCAATCAGTATATTAAAAAGCATAAAGTATAATTCGATGACAAGGTCAAACTTCAAACTTTTACGAGTATTCATCTATGCGTAAAAAGGTGTAAAGTAGCTAGACAACAAAATCAAACTTCATGTCTAAATGCACTTTTTAGAACACTCCCTACAATGAGTGATAATCGTTGACGTATACTGAAACTTGTTGTGAGGCGGTAAATTACGATATTCTATGCTTTAGGAGTTCGTAGGTACTTCATTGTAAAGTACTTTTCCAATGTACTAATAAAATTGATTATATATGATTAATAAATATTGAAATGAATAACCTCACAATAATTTGAAGAGAAATTTACACCATTAGCCATCAATCTACAATCCCACCAGCAAGTTGGTACCTCACTTTTAAAGATAAGAGGATAACTGCATCATCTTCAATAAAAAATGACTTCGTAATGGACTTCTGAATGAAATATCGACTAAAATGTTTCATTTTAAAAGATGTCGGCCAACTTGCTAATTTAAAATGTACCCCTACAATGCTTCTTAAATTAAATTCGTGTACTATGTCACCCATAACTAATTTTCGTAAAATTCAAGCGACTCTACCACAAGATTGATAGATAGATATACATGAAACTTTACACATTAAATAAGGCTTAACCAACAAAGGACCAAGTTGAGAAGGTACGAGAGAGACTACTTGGTGGGCGTGTGGGCACACAAAAGTACAAAGATTGCTTTCGAAATATTGCGTGGATCTTTAAACATTAATTGCACACGGCATGCACACACAACTATTACCTATCATGCGCATGTACTGGATTCTGTTGCAAATGTTGGAAGTCGCTTATAATTATTTTTCACAAGTGGCTACTTTGTAGGGAATGGTCTCTACTTTATTAATACAAGTGGATAGATCAATTTGATACACAAAAGCTTGATGCTTCATCCTTTTCTACATAGGGTTTGTTTAGTGTCACGAGAGAGGAGATGACATGGACAGGGAAAATGAGAGGGAACGAGAAAGAGAAGCGGAAGGGAAAGGGAAAGGGAAAGGATAAGGGATTTGAATCTTTTAACTAACGCGTCAAATCATTTTGTATGATGTAAGAGAACGAATGGGATCTTTGTCCCTTGTTTGATAAGGAGTTTCATAGAATGTTATAGTTAGTTGATTATGTGGTGTATACAAGCAATTATTGACATATACAATAAAAGACCTTAAAAACTTTAGAGGTAGATTAAAAAAATTTACAGGGAAGGAATGTTCAAGTAAGTGTGGGCAAAACAACTGAAACCAATCGAACGACAAACTGTTCATCTTAATTTAAATGGTTTTGACTCTTAGAACTAAGAAGTGATCGGTTCTGATTTGATTTTGGTTGGAACATTGATATTGGTGCACATGCATCAATTAACCCTTTTTTACACCACAAAAATCCAATTTAGAGCACACGACAGAACCTTTTTTTACACTTCTTCAAACTTCGAAGTCCCAATTTTGTCTTCCAATTTTAAAAATTTAACGTTTCCATTAAATGAGACTTATTGTTTTGATTTTGAATGTGAGTAAATTTGCATTAATAGTTTAGAAATTTTGATTATGAAACCGAAGCAAACTAAACCGAAACCATTTGCTTCAATTCCGTAATTACAGCATGAACTAATTAGGTTAAGTTTTCTATTACAAATTGTTAAGATTTGAAGTTTCATCTTAAAATGTCAAACTTATTAGAGATGTAATCCAGACTCTTATAAATTGGTTCATGTTTTTCATCTTTATTCGATGTGAGATTTTATCCATTAACATGTTCCTGCAAGATGGTGGCTCGTTTGAGCAGACCAATCTTGAAATTCGTGTACTCAATTTTTTTGAGTCTTAATCCGATCAAATTGCTCATTGGAGTTTAATGGATTCTGATACTATGTTAAGATTTAGAGTTCCATCTTAAAATGTCAATCTTATTAAGAGGAGTAGCACAAATTCTTATAAATTGATTTATATTTTTCATCTTTATTCGATATGAGATTTTATCCCTTAACAAAAATAAACTAGATCTACACATTTATGGGCATTTTGACAACATAATTTAAATAGATAAGTTTGTCCAGTTTCTAACTATTTAAGCTTTTAAATTATATGGTTTAACATAGTATTAGAATTATAACAATTTCAACTAAATAAATGTCTCTTTAAATAGTTACCAACATGTGATAGCAATCACACAAATGTCTCTTTAACATGACCTCTTACATTGTTCATGATTTAAAACATACCCTTCAATTATAGTAAACATACAAATAGTTGAAAAACTATTAAAATGTCCTTGTTTGGTTTGACTACAAATCAGATTTTTAGTAAATTTCGATAAAAATTGATAAAAATTGTGGATCCCATAAAATGTGCGGTTCAAATGAGTTTGAAGAAAAATGAATTTTGAAAAATTGGGAACAACCATTTGCTAAAGTTGGTATTTTGATCATCCAAAATGAGAATGGAACAAAAATAATAGTAAAAAGATCCTACTCAAATTTAGTTGAAATTATTTATATTAAAATTTTTTATTCATGAAAAGGTGCGCACATCATCAAAAAAAAAAAAAAAAATAAAAATGAATTTTGAAAAATTGGGAACAACCATTTGCTAAAGTTGGTATTTTGATCATCCAAAATGAGAATGGAACAAAAATAATAGTAAAAAGATCCTACTCAAATTTAGTTGAAATTATTTATATTTAAATTTTTTATTCATGAAAAGGTGCGCACATCATCAAAAAAAAAAAGTGCCAAAAAATAATAATAAATACGCACATTATCTCAATAGATGAAAAGTTGTATCTTCAATTGGGCAATTTTTTCATCTTTTAATAGTTATTACCTCATCGAGGATGGTGTATGATTGTGATAGGCCAGTTTTCATGAGGAGCAAGAAATAATTGGCTATGGCTCATACATGAATCACAACCAAATCTTACCATCTTCAACTGACATAATATAATACTGATTTATAATTCTTTTTATATATGATTAACAGAATCTATTGTACTAAATCATGCATTAATTATAAGGATCTTGCTACGTGTACATCAAATTTTACATAATGAGTTATATAATACCATATGTCATTCTATCATTTGTCAGTTTAAAATATAGTCAACTTTTTCAGTCAATCTTTTCCTTCCACATTATTTTATATAATCCCTTATGTACCATTTTTGTACCGGTAGCATAATACTAATTATAATTAGTTGATGGGTTTAGTAGTTGGTGCATGCGTGGATAACTATATATTTTAATGTTATTGGAGAATTACCTCCCTTGACGAAATTAATACTAATTACAAAACTAATTAAGAAGAATATCACTTGAATATGAGGATGGACATTTCACGTAAGTTCCAAATTAAATCAAATCGTTTAATACTTGAGGTAAATTTTTGAGTCTGATAAGGGTTAGGGTTTGATTGCGACTTTCTTACTATCTATAGTTTTTGGAAGAATTGATTGTGTTACCATGCAAAATTTGATATCAGAGTTAGAGTATCGTGCTTGATTCTCGTAACGATAAAAAATGAAGGGATCATCATTAGGTCTATCTTATAAAGGATTCTCAAAGTAAGATTCTAAATAGTAGTGTTCAATGAGAGTATATTGTCGAGCATGGTCCTAGATGATCAAGAAATTAATTCCATCTCTTATACTATATAGATTTTGGAAAAAATAAAAATAAAAATAAAATTGATTGCATTACCATGCACATCCAATGGACTCAAATGTTAACGTATTCAAATTTAATAATTAATTAGGCATTATTCTATTCATCATACTTGGTTACAGCTATCATCTGTCTTGTTGTGTGTGTATGAGAGAGAGAGGATAGAGAAAAAAAAAATAGTAGTAAGAGAGAAAAACTTTCAATCATGCTACACGCACTATTCTTTACATTTTTTTACACCGTTACGTGAAAACACATTATTGAACAATTTAAATTTTACACAATTTTTCACCCAATCAATACTTGTCAATACTGACGATGTCAACAATTATATTAAAGAAAGAATGTACAAGTGACATTTTTCAAAAACTCTACAGTATGCTGACCCTACTGTTAGTAGGATAGCCTTGCAAATTGGGTGCTAACACAAAAAGGGGTTTGATTAAAAAAAAGGACTAGATTCTCTCATTTATTTTTGCAAGGTTTATGCATCCACAAACACACAAAAGTCCACTTTTGAGTGGAATGGACATCAACTTTTAATTGTTTTTCGATCTATTGTCTTGGTATGTTGATTGGAATGATGGTCAAGGATATCAAGTTGATATGCTAGACAAAATTTTACAACCTATATTCCAATATATCACGAGCTTCCTAGAAACCGATCCATGAATTATACGGCCTATGACAACTTTTAAAAAGGAGCAAATTAGTTTGATTACTAATTGCACAACTAGTTAGTTTTTTATGATAGAGATTATTCGAAACTTAAATAAATCTGCACGTGACCCTTGTAAGTTCAAGATGGTGGCTAGAAATTATAAGTGAACATATTTTCTTAAAAGTCAGTTGACAATTTAATGAAGAATTGGACGGTTTTCGTAAATGGAATGTACTAGCTTACTACTAGAAACATAATACGGAAGTCATTTGTATAAAATTCTTTGTACAATACAGAGTACTAAAAGTTCTATTTTCGACATTAGGGTACCGACTATTACTTGTCAAAATTTAAATAGTCGAGAAGCTTAACACATAATCGAATAATTAGTGCATAATCTTTTCAAGATTTAGAAATGGAAATACGTTTATCAAATTTGGCGGCTTTACATTAATTGTATGGAGATGAAATTAGCAGATTGGTTATATATAAATATTAAGACATCATGCATATTGCCTATGAGTTGAATTCTTGTCTAAAAATGTCATATGTCAATGATAATTCCTATGTGCTTGATGAAACCACGTTTGTGTTAGCAGTTTGAGAAAACCATGTAATACAACTTGGTATTGTATATATGATGCAACCCTAATGAAGGACCCAAGTTGTTTCCTCACTTGATAGTGTAATGGGGTATGGGCACATTACATACAACAAAAAATAATCAATTATTTTTGCTATATATATATATATATATATATAATTATAATATACCCCACCATGCAATATTGCCAATTTTTGTGCTACTTTTATGGGGTGGAAGCCACTCTAAAACTACTTTTTTGATGACGTTACTTATATAACCATCTTTCGGCTCCATTAAAATGAGATTTTGAAAAATAATGTGTTTTGAAATAGTAATTGTTTGGAGAATGTGGTTAAAAAAAAAAAAAAAAATTTGATTTAAGTATAATATTATTTTATGAGAAAATTTGTGGTTGAAAATGAATTTTGAAAAAATAGAATCCGAACATGAGCATAATGTATCAAATCCAATGACCAAGTTGCGAATTTTAATAAGAACAATGTTATTTAGTCGTATGAGTTCTTAGCAGCAGTCTAGTATCCATTAATTAATTTGGATCGTATCTCTTCATTTAGGATGTTCAATCATTTTAAAATATATGAACATTTCTAAGAGACTCTATGAACATAGTATGCTCTCTATTTTAAAGAGCCAATTCTAAAAATAAAAGATGGAGAAAAATAATTAATATTTTTTCGGGAATATTAAAACTAAGCGTTAAAGATAAAGAACATGTTATATGAAGTATTTAAAAAATTTTACTCTCTAAATTTATAAATGCTTTCAAAATTGCAAGATATTATCTTTAACAATAGATAATTAGACTAGTGCGTAGCACGAGTGAGTTGAATAATATTACTCTTTTTCGTTAGTCAATTGATTGAGAGATGTCCTTAGGTTACAGGCTAGAGTTCATAATCAAACTTTGGAGCACTATCATTTAGTTGAGGACAGTCTAAAAGTTGAGTAATTTTTCTTAGACAATTGCTACTCGAGATTTTTTGCTTTCTTATCATTATCATTATCATTATCATTATTTTAAAGATGAACTTTATTAAGATGGACGAAAATAGAGAGTTTTTTTTTTTTTATTTTCTCGTGAAAGGAATTATATATTATATTGTGCCTTTCTTAATCCAAACACTATGTTTAAAGACGTACGGAATCATTTTTCTTTTCCTTATCTTTCAAATTTTTACTCAAAATATGTACTTGATCGTTAAAAATATATTTGTTGTGAATTTGAAAACAAGAATATATACTTGATCATTTATGATATATTTGTGGTGATTTTGAAAGCAAGTGAATTTAAAGAAATGAATTTATAGAGTTTGAATTCCAAGTTCTTTTGTACAAGAAGAATAGAGAAGGAGAAGATTGGATATATCCGTTTGTGCAATTCCTCCTAATATGTTTATCTTTTAGGATAAAACCTCATGTATCTATATAAATACCGTAATATAGACTAACATAGAAGAATTTAAATTACTTTTTGTAACAACATTTATATTTTAAGATGAAGTCTTAATTCTTAATATTGTCAGCATGTTGTTTTAGAGTCATGTACGCACGATGAATCCTCGTATACATAAGAAAGCTTGAAATTATGTTGTGAAATCCAATTATCACAATAGCAAATGATTTGTGATGTTAAATTCTCGAGATGGTGGTATCACAGTTTTGACATGGTGAATATGACGTAGGCAATTCTACTATGTGATTTCTTCCTACAATTCTACTATGCTGGCAGGGAATGTTTGACACCCTCCTCGACAGACGTCTCGCAATAAGTAGGGCGTAGGATTTTTAATTTTTTGACTTTTTTTATTTATATGGATCTCGCATGGGTCACACTCTCATATGAGTACATGTCAATAAAGGAATCAATTTTTTTTTTTTCCAGACAAAGAAGAGTAATTCTTTCTTCCTAGTTGAAGTGGTACATATTTGATTTCTCCCTTATTATAAGCAGTGATGGCATATGCTGGCAGGAAAGATGATCTTGGAGTTTAAAAGGATATTACTTATTATTTTACTTTATAGGTTAACTTTTTGATATGGGACACTAGATTCTAACCTAAGGAAGCATAATGACTCGCATATTTTGAGTATATCAAGTTTATTCTTTGACTACAATACTATTTTTAATAAGATTAAAATGGAAATTTCGTTTTTTAATACTAATTATTATGTTCGCAAAAGCTTTAATAGAACGCTAACTTTATCTATTCTTTCAAAAAAGCCCTTTAGAAAAATCCATTTATGTGAAAACGCTACATCTGTATACTGTTTAACTATTTATACATTTTATCTTTAAAAAATTCCTTTATGTTAAAAGTTAAAACCATACATTTGTTTACTAAATCTTTATTACCTTTTTTTTTTTAATCTTAATTTATCTGAAGAATTTAAAAAAAAAAAGAGTTGGGTCTTGATTCGAGATACCTTGTAATCGAACCCACCATTTTAAGGTTGGGAAAAAGAAACATACGCAATAGTAACTAACTCTTTTCCGCCATTTCATTAGTAAACGGACACGTAATTAATCAAAGATATTTTTTTTTTGTTTTTTAGTGTATTCTATGTTTGGTGTAGATTAAAATCTACTTAAAATTTCAAATTAAAATTAATAATTAATTTTTAATCACATATTTTATGATATTCACAACTTTTCAATAACACATTTCATCAACTTTTATCAAAATTCACTAAAAATTTGATTTTAATCTACGTCAAACTGAGGCTATATAATATAATTGTGCAACGTGGCAGTGACTAGATATGCTCTCTTTAATTAATAGTTAATTAAGCACTGTTTAGTGCTTAATTAATTCAATCACTTTCATTCCAAGCCATTCATCGACTTTACAGATAATATATGGCTGTTTTTGCAGTGTGCTAAGGCAATCTCACAGTCTCACTTCCTTAAATTACATAAAATTAATATATATTTTACTGTTTCTTCATAAATAATGTCAAATCTAAGCTGTAATGTTTAATTTTGTCCCATAAATAAGTGTTTACATGCAAATACAGACACGTGCTTAGGTTTTGGTTTGAAAGTACACGTGCATGTACGTAATACGTACAATTTTTTTTTATAACTTTAATAATAATTAGCAATTATTTATGTAATTTCGGGGAAAACAATAATTAAAAAGAAACTTAAAAAATACAAAAAGATAAGTCAAAATTAATCGATGGAAATATTAAAAATTTAAATTTTAAGTCAACTATTTATGTTTGTTGTGTGTTCTTTTTTAATTAATTCTGCATTAAATTTTCATAAACTAATGATTTATATACAACTTTAAAATTCATTATGTAATTAACAGACAAAAAGTCAATTTTCTTGTACTAGAAATGCCAACTTTATTAATATATCGGGCAGAGTCGGTAGACGAAGGTTAGTAATTCTTTATTTTATGATTTTTAGTTCGTCCAAAGAAACTTTAGGAGTCAAAAAATTTCGTACGATACATTTATTAAATGTTACAATCGCTTTGCACACATTTTTACAGACTCGCCAGCCAAAACTATCCATCCATGCTAATGCTTTTTATAGTTAGGAATTTCCATCCATCATGATATCACTTCATGAATTAATTACAAAATTTGAATAAACTTAATATATTGTTTGACCTTGAATTTACAATAATTGTGCATACGTACGAGTTATTTATTTATTTATTATGTATAATTTGATTCGATTCATGAGTAAAATGAGATTTTATTTTGGCTAGATTAGATTAGATTAGATTAATTATTATTGAAATGGTTGATTAAATTATTTATTTAATTGGGATGTTGCTTAATTAATTAATTAATTAACAAAGACTTTTAGTTAATAGAGCCCTTAAATACACTTGCTTATGAACTACATCTATGTTGGCCCTACAAATTCGTGGAAGATTAACATGTATAATTATTTTATTATAAATTCATGAATTTACTGGGTAAGGAGTTCTAGGATCAAGTGCAGTGCTGTGCTGTATAATTATTTTATTAAGAATTAGTTTTAATTTATTTACATTATCAAATTGATTAAAATAAATAATTATTTTAAGCTTTAATGATTATCTATACAACTTCGAGACGTTTATTATAGTCATTAATCATTTTATGTAAATAATTTGTGTGGTAAAATAGTCATTAATATATCTGTGAAGATTGTGATGTCAGCCCATAAGCGATGATGAAACTGGCATTCGGCTCAATGCTATTGCCCAATATAACCAACTTAAGTAGCCCAGTGAAACCCAAGGCCCAATACTCGGTCCAGTGAAAACGTGTTTGGTGAATGCGACTTCAGTTGTTTTACCTTATATTGAAAGTGCAAGTTTCTTTGGACCGTTGGATTCTTAGCTGCCAATCTCGATATATGCCTGAGTGGTAATATGAAAAGTTGATTTTTTCACTGTATATTTTTTTCTTTGAGGGTTCTCTAGAGTCTTTTGTGTTCTTTCTTTCATCTTCTCATTTTGATTTTGAGTTACTCTTTAATCTAGTTTAAGAGTGGTATTTCTTTGTGAAATCTGTTGAGAGAGTGTATCGTGTATGTGGTAACGATGAGCTCTTCAGGTCCATAGAAGAAGCTGCACGTTTCTTGTGATCGTGAGGGTTCTTGGGTAAATCTGGGTTTTACGGTGTTGATACAAAATAGTACAATATTCTGAGCTTTCGATCGATGATACTTCGGTGTCCAATGGTTCTAATGTGAAGTTTGTAATGGGTTATATAGATCTGTAATATTTTGTATCTTGATTTGTATAACAATATCTGATGTGAGTTTTAAATTGTTCTTTCTTAATTTAGCATTCAATATTGGTAATTGGACGTGGCTAAATAATATAATAAATTTTATTTCTATTTTTACTTTTTTCCTTAATATTAAGCATCTTTCAACTTTTATTACTAACCAAGTCATTGTAATTAACGAATAAATATATTATAGAGATTTTATATTTTCAGAAAAAATTTAAATAAAATAACTTAATAGTTTCAAATCAATAAAAATGAAACATAAAGTTTTTGTAAATAAAAAATATGATGAAATCAAGAATTTCTTTTCTTTTTCTTTTTGTTATTTTTCAACAATCCTAATAATTTGACTATAAGTCTGCTTACTCACGGCCCATTTATAGGTAGTGGTAAACAGGCTCTGCCTATTAATTGAGCATATCCATGGGCTTGAAGGCCCATTAAGTAATGAGTTCTCAAATTTGAGTGGAGTCCTTGAAAACTTGAGAAACATTTTGTTTGTCTATTCAAGTAGTGTGGAAATTAAATTTAGAATTTCTTGGGATGGTTTGGTTCATTTCCACGGTTGGTAATAGAAAAGTTACGAGAAACCAACTTTAATATGAGAGGACTCGATTGAGCTAGTTTATGATCTACTAGAATGAACGAGTGTGGTAAAGTGAGAATGAAATATGATGAAAGTGTGATTTTGTCCATCTGCTAATCGAATTAGCATTGATTTTTAAGAATAAAAGAAGCATTTTCCTGATGTTAACTATATCTTAAGCGCATGGCATATGTATTCATTTAAATCTTTTCTTCGATCGCGCTTACCACATAATATTTTGTCCTCTATTTCAAGAACTTGTACAGCTTTTTCCAATGCCACAGCACACTTCTACTTTGCACACCAATCATTCTACAAAATGTCACAGAGAATCCAAGAAGACTTTAGAAATACTTGTTTGCAAGATGTGTTTAATATGATTAGATATGTAGCCTTGGAACCCAATATTGTAAATGCCACAGTAGCGCATGCCTTGGCACTTAAAGTTGGATGTTTTGCTGATCTGAGGGCTGCAACTTCTCTTCTCACTGTGTATTCAAGAACTGGATATTTTGGATCCTCAATGGCTATATTTGATGAAGTTCGTGATAAAGATACAATTTTTTGGAATGCAATAATGAGTGCATACATAGAAAACAAGCGTTTTGAGGTTGCACTGGATCTCCTTGTGAAAATGATTGGTGAGGGAATTGAATTTGATCCCACAACTCTTGTTATTGTTATTTCAGCATTGTCTAATGGGAGAAGCCTTGTGCAAGGTAAACTTATTCATGGATTGAGTATCAAAGCGGGGATGCTTTCAGATACTTTCTTGAGTAATGCAGTGATTGATATGTATGCAAAATGTGGCCACTTGAGCTCGTCAAAGTTCGTTTTTGCAGAAATGGAACATAGAGACATTGTGTCTTGGAATTCAATTATAAGTGGTTGTTTGTATAATAACCATTATGAGAAGTCTTTATGGTACTTGAAAGAGATGAATTGTAGTGAAAACCAAGCTGATGGGGTAACAATTTCTTGTGCCATTGCAGCATGTACTTGTTTGCAGGAGTTTGGTGTTGGTTTGGCAGTTCATGGATGGGGAATCAAATTAGGATGTGTTGAGAGCCATCACATTGCAGTTGCAAACTCTCTCATTTCGTTCTACTCTCAATTCAAAGATATTAATGCTGCAGAATGCATATTTGAAGAAATGGTGATTAAAAATGTGGTTTCTTGGAACGCCATGATCAAGGGGTTTGCTTTGAATGGAGGACTTCAGGAAGCATTTAATCTTCTGCACGATATGCAGTTTGTGAGATCAGTCGAACCTGATATCGCTACTATAGTTACATTACTTCCAATATGTTCGGAACTAATGCTTCTACGAGAAGGGAAATCAGTTCATGGCTTCATCATTAGGAGAGTGATGGGATCTGAACTATCAGTAGTTAATTGTCTCATGGATATGTATTTCAAATGCAATAATGTCGAGAAATCTGAGTATCTGTTTTGGACTATGCCAAAGGAAGATTTGGTGACATATAACACTATGATATCTGGATATGCACAGAACGGGCAATCTTGGGAAGCTCAAAATTTATTTAAGAAATTACTCAGCTGGTGCTCAGCGTGTACTTTGCCAACTCTGTTGGCAATTCTTCCTTCTTGTGATTCCCCTGAGTCACTTGAATTTGGAAGATCAATACACGGTTGGTATCAGAAATTGGGATTTTTAAACAATATCTTGGCATCAAATTCCCTCATCTATATGTATATCTATTGTGGAGATTTACTGTCTGCTTCTACATTGTTATGCAGAATTTCTGTTAGAGCTGACGTTACTAGTTGGAACGTTTTCATTACTGGCTGCACGCAGAATGGCCATTTCTGGGAAGCTTTAGAGTTCTTCAACTTCATGAGGCAGAAATCCCACGTCAGTTATGATTCAATTACCCTAGTAAGCGTTGTTTCAGCTTGTGGGAATCTTGAATTGGCATTGCAGGGGAAGTTAATTCACGGCCTTGCTCTTAAAACTCCAGCAGGTATTGATATTCGTGTACAAAATTCACTCCTAACAATGTATGGCAGATTTGGGGATACTGAGAGTGCAAGTTTGATATTCTATCATAGTCACAATCACAATTTGTGTTCTTGGAACTGCTTGATATCAGCTTTTGCACAGAATGAGGATGCTAAGAAAGCGCTAGAATTATTTCGCGTTATAGATTTTGAACCAAATGATATCACCATTTCTACAGTTCTTTCAGCTTGTACCCAACTTGGAATCCTAAGATATGGAAAGCAAATACATGGACATGTTTTCAGGTTTGATTTCAACAAAAACCCTTATGTATCTGCTGCTCTTTTGGACATGTATAGCAATTGTGGCAGGTTAGATGTAGCTCTACGGGTCTTTCATAGCTCACCGGAGAAGTCTGTTTCAGCCTGGAACTCCTTAATATCTGCTTATGGATTTCATAACAACACTCAACGAGCAATTGAAACGTTTCAGGAAATGATCGGTTCTGGAATTAGTCCAACCAATAGCACATTTGTAAACCTCCTTTCAGTTTGTAGCCACTCGGGGCTGGTTGATGAAGGCTGCTGGTATTACAACCATATGTTTAGTAAATATGGAGTACATCCTACCACTGAGCATCACGTGAGTATGGTCGATATGTTAGGTCGATCAGGAAGGCTCCATGAGGCTTACGATTTCATCAAGAAGCTTGAAATTCAACCTGATCCCGGCATATGGGGCGCCCTTCTGAGTGCTTGCAACTATCATGGGGATCTCAACATGGGACGAGAAGTTGCTGACATTCTCTTTTCTTTAGAGCCTGAAAATGTTAGTTATTATGTAGCCTCGTGCAATATGTATGTAGCGGCTGGAAGATGGGAGGAAGCTGTGAATTTGAGAACCATAATTCAGGAGAAACAGCTGAAGAAGCCAGCTGGTTACAGTCTTATAGATGTTGGTCTCATCTCAGGTAAATAGATAACTCGAATTTCTCCTTTCTCACTATAAAGCAACTAGAAAGAGATTCTTTAACCACAGAGAATTTGGTTCATAAGTTTTCAAACATTTTGCCTAGAAAAAAACCTCGTAGAATATAGGATTCTATAAAAAAAAAATTAAACATCAGCAAAATATTTTGATAGTATTGCTATTATGCATTGATATTTTAGTGAAGAAAGTTGCAAACATTCTAGTGCGATAATTTGTTGGGTATCTCCTAAAATATATGGTTAAAAATGAAGTTTGATCATTTATTTTTCCCGTGTCATGTCTAAATCATTTTTATTTAAAACCTAACATTAATATGATTTTTAAAATTAGTCCTTTTTTCTTAAGCACAATCGATCGTGTCATACATTTTAATTTTAGACACTGCTCAGTTGCCCTATTTATATAACCTGCGGTTGGGAACTTTTTTGGGTTCTACTTCTTTTGTCAAAATAAAATGTTTTCCACTGTTTTCTTAAAAAATATGATTATTTAATCACACAAAATGATTGTGACGCACATCGAGTAATGTTATTTATCACCGTTGGTGTTATAATACAAATCTAGGCGACGTCAAATGAGAGATACAATTACGTGGGTGTTTGGTAGGGAATTAAAATTATATTTTTAGCATATTGTGATAAAAGTTTTTGAAATGTGTTATTGAAAAACTGTATGTCTCATAAAATATGTGATTAATATTGATTGTTTGACTTTGATTTAAATTAAAATATGATTTTAATCATAAACAAACAAGGCGCATTTACTCGAACCTTTAGTGTTACTATAGACGAGAATTTCTAGAAAAAAAAAAGGATATTTTTTTGGAAGAATCGACCAAAAATTGAAATTGAAAAATGAAAGTATCTAACACATTGTCACAAATTTCTAATTGTCAATTTGCATTATTTACAGCAACGGATTCAAGTAATCTTATTCGCTATAACATCTAATAAGAACAATCTTACTCAATTGACAATACATGCTATTAAATGAGTAACAATCTTTACTCATTCAACACACGACAATGAATTCTCTATAGTGGTTTTGCACATCAATGCCTGCAAAAACTAATCTTCGAATTCTAATATATGAAATTGTGAATTCAACATTTTCTCCGATGAAGGCAGGTTCTTGATACCCGCAGACATGTCAAGGACTAACAAGATAATACTAGTTAGCCATTAAAGGGTTCATCAAACATAACATATACCCACTCAAAAACTTAAAGAAAATAAGACTAGCAGACCTGTTGGCTGCTTTACCATGTTTCAGATTATTCATAAAAGCCAGTAACCAAGAAACATATTGTTAAGACATATTTTGTAATATGGATCACTTCCACTTCTTGAATTTCCCTCCGAACATTCCGTGTCCCTTATGCTTGCCATGCTTGCCAAATTTTCCGTGCTTGAACTTTCCATGCTTGCCATGCTTAAACTTGCCATGACCGTAATGACCAGCACCGTGGCCATAGTGGCCAGCACCGTGGCCATAGTGGCCGGCACCGTGGGCCATGTGGCCGGCACCAAGGGCTGCTGCTGCAGCTGCAGCACCACCAGCCAGCATTGCTCCTACACCAGATCCATGTCCTGAAAGTCATAGGTAAAAGCATGAGAGTCGAGGCAAGGACTCTTTCACAAGAAGAAATACTCTCCTTTAGTAGGATCACGACAAATAAACAACTAAAATTAACCACAAAATGACTGACACAGAGGAGGATGTCGCACAAGCCAGACAATTATGCTCTGGACCTCAGTTTCATGAAAAAGTTTGTACATATGTGACACTAGATGCCCAGAAATATGTATCATTCATACAAAGCAATGATGCCTCCCACATGCCAAGGATAATATATACACCCAAGAATTAATCACCGACTCATCAAAAATGAATGTTAAAATAAATCAAAGATAGACATCATAAATCATAATACATTCTTCACTTGTCAAATTCGTCAAATTCATCCACATTGTCAGAAGCTGAGATCGAAATGGCATCCATATCTTTCATTTCAAAGAACTATCTATCTAGTGAAAATTTCAAAATAAAAAAAATAAAAAAGGAAAAGAACTCATCGTCGGAAGCTTTTGAGGTTGAGCACAAAGGCAAATAAAAGAATAGCAGAGAAAATAATCTAAAAAGCCTGTTAAGCCAGGCTACTTTGTTGTACCTACACACACACACACCAGTTTCATACACTACATACTAAATTGACAAACTGTCCTTCGTGTTGTCTATGTTACTGTTCTATATATTAGCATACAGAATCAAAATATAAAATCAAACGTATTCAACATTAGCAACAGTACCTGAGTGATGTCCAGATGAACCAGAGGGGTACCCGTGTTGCGGATATCCTGATGGAGGATATCCCTGTGGGGGATATCCAGATGGAGGATACCCCTGTGGAGGATATCCGGATGGTGGATACCCTTGTGGAGGGTAGCCTCCACCAGGTGGTGGATACTGTCCTGGGGGATACTGTGCCGGGGGATACTGTGCCGGGGGATAGTGGCCATGATGAGAGAAAAGCCCTTTGTCATGTTCATCGTGATTGTCCTTTCCACCACCCATTTTTTTCAATTCAAATATAGAATTACCTAAAAGATAACCATGAGACTGTAAGGCTAGACGCAATATGCATACCAATGAATCAGCAAAGGTAACCACATAGAAACGAAACACAATTAGGCGAATTTTGAAAATATTGTGATAGTTCCATGTTGCGGTAGTGAATTTTTCAATCAGAATAACCAGAAAAATGTAATAAAAATCAGCGATAAAGACAAGAAGTTTCCCGACCATTTCTGTACCTATGGTACATAATTGAACACACAAATTTTACAATCTGCAGCAAGAATGCTGGTGTTACGTGTGAACCTAGGACCTAGGTGAGGTACCTTGTGAATGTTTTTGTTCAATTACTCATACAGACACGACTAGGCTTCATATTGAGCTGCACAACTTTGAAAAAGCGCACACAAAAGAAAACATGATATTAAAGAAAAACATTATTTAAATTCGAAGAAACCAAATAAATGAGGCCAAAGAACAGGGCGGGGTATCAGGAAGACCGCAAGAAGGACGAGAGATATAGGAAAAAAAAGGGAAATCTAGCGGATGTTCGTAGCATAAAAAATTACTAACAGTTAACCGTGTTAAAAATTGCGCGCAGTTTCCAAATTTAATCAATTTTGTCTAGATTAAAAAGGGTACAGCCCTCCTTTGTTTGTAGGGAGATTAAATATTTTTACATAAAAATGTTCCCTTTGATTTTGTGTAATTAGACCATTTAAAATTAATTGATACTGGATTCAACAAAAAAAAAAAAAAATCACCATCCCTTCGATTTCTCGCAAAGTTGAAAATTCCAAATTTGCTGCTATAAATAGATCACCAAGTGATGTTTTATTAAAAGAAGTATATAAAAAAATAACAGCCGACATACAAAATTTTCCATCAATCATTCTTCCTAATCCAATCCCAAGAAAAAAAAGGAATGGTGACGAACTCAAATCCCTAACAGGGCCACCGTCTCTAAATAAACAGAAATATTAATTGCACCTTGAAGTATTCTCATTTATCATAAAAGGATCACGTAATTGATAACCATATACACGCGCAAATTAACACACTACTTCTCCACAACCAAGAAAAAGAAAAACTCCCATGGTTTGATCAGACCCAGTAATCTAAGGGCGTTTTCAAGAATTCCAACCTAAACAACAGCTAAAAAAATTAATCAAGATTGACCCTGAAACGCATGATCGGTAGCATATACATCGACTCACGGCATATAACTAGTGCAAAAACCAGATCCAGTTAATATTTTACAAAGAAAGATCAAATGAGCAGTGTGTGAAATAGAAAAAGGAGGAATTGGGTCACCTTGAAAAGCTCTCCAAAATGTGTGCTAAAACGAATGAACGCAGGATTGGTGGATAGATATGTGTTTAATGCATGGAGATAAAGCAGAAACTTAGGCGCGTATATTACGTGTGGGCCCGCTTCTTGACACGTGGTACACGGGATATCATAGGGGTACAATGGGCCGGATCGGTTTTGCCCTTCAAAAGACAAGCCCAGTCCTGGGACTTCCGGCCCTATTTTTAAACGTTGGGCCCTATCCGGCCCTT
>CAIGRN010160982.1:0-22228 GCA_903798345.1 Fraxinus anomala | reverse complement strand
TTTTTTTTTTTTTTTTTTTTGTGGTGGTATAACCAATTATTCTAACATTTGTAGAGTATGGTTCAATTCCCGAAATCAACGCAGCTGGAAGTGATGGAAATGTAACGACCATGAAGTTTCATTGTCGGACAAGGACCAAGATTTCAGTGATTCGGGAAATGAGTTAGACTCCAAAGAGGATGACGTTCTATATGAGAGGAATGTAACGGATGGGGTAGAGTTAGGTTTGAATGTGGATGGGGTAGACAATGTGGTACAAAACGAAGTTGAAGGTGATGTTGTGGATGATTTGGAGTATCCTTCTTCTGAAGAGCTTTAGTTAGATGATGCATTGGATGATGAGGTTGGTTATATGTTTTCGGAGTTTTCGGCTGACGTATATATGGTTAACCCACAGTTTGAAGTTGGCCAGCTATTTAGGGATGTGGTGGAGTTCAAAAATGCAGTTAGGACTTATGGCGCCTTGAATGGGTACAATGTGAGGTTTAAGGCCAATGTTGAGAGTCGAGCCCAAGGAATATGGAAACGCAGCTGCCCTTGGAGGATATGGGCTTCCAAACTAGGTGATATAGGCAACGTCCAAGTGAAATCATATTCTCCTGAGCACACGTGCAGTCGCGACCAATACAACAGACATTGCAATTACCAGTTCCTGACTCGTTGTTATATTGACAGGTTCAAGGCAGATCCGAACTGGAAAACAAAAAGTATTCTTGCGACAGTGAAGGAGGATTTGAAAATTGATGTCACCAAAAATGTGGCTTGGAAAATGAGAAGATATGCAAAGGAATTGCTACACGGGACAATTGAGGAGCAGTTTACACTGTTGTGGTCATACGGTTCCGAAGTGTTGCCTACCAATCCAGGCTCAAATGGGATCATCAACACATTCAATGATGTCTTCCAGGGGATATACATTTGCTTCGAACCGTGTAAAACTGGCTTCATAAGAGGTTGTAAGAAAATGATGGGAGTGGACGGCTGCCATCTGCGAGGCTGTTTTGGAGGCATATTGCTCATAGTTGTTGGTCTAGATGCAAACGATTGCATATATCCCGTTGCGTATGCTGTGGTTCAGAAGGAAAACACACCATCGTATAGGTGGTTCATGCGACTTGTTGCAGTAGATCTTGAAATTGGTTCTGGGGATGGTTGAACTCTAATGATAGATCACCAAAAGGGACTGCAGATCGTAGTTGATTAACTATTCCCGGAGTCCGAACATATATTCTATGTACGCCATATGTATTCAAATTTTTTCAGTGCCGACTTCAAAGGAAAGACACTGAAAGATTATCTTTGGCGTGCTGCAAAATCAACTACCATTCTTCATTACAAACATTAGATGCAACAAAATCGTCAAGTATCGGAAAAGGCTTTCAAATGGTTGATGGAGAGGCCACCTCAAGAATGGTCGAAGTCACATTTCAAAGTGCATTCAAAGTACGATATTCTATTGAACAATGTGTGTGAAGTGTTCAATAAGACACTTTTGGAAGATCGAGAAAAGATGATTCTCAACATGCTTACATCTATTCAGTTGAGCTTCATGAAAAGAATACAAATGCGAAGGGATAGGATGAGGTCATATGTTGGTCGGCTTTGTCCGAAGATCAGGAAGAAAGAACAGAGACTTGTTGAAAAATCAAAGGAGTGTATCTTGCACTTCTTCGGGGATTCGAAATGGCGGGTAGAGTGTAGTTCAGGGTCTTTGTGATGGACGTTGAGGATAGAAGTTGTGCATGTCGGAAGTAGGAGTTGACTGGGATACCATTCCTGCATGCGAAGGCAGTGATTTGGGAATGTTGGAAAGAACCGGAGGACTACGTTGACAATTGCTACACAAAAGAGACATACTTGAGTTGTTACGATAATATTTTGAACCCTATGAATGGGCAATAATTGTGGCCAGAGGTAAATGAAGGACCGATAAACCCACCGAAGTGGAAGGTGCCTAAGAAGGGGCAGCGATAGAAAAAGAAGAGAAGGAATGCAGAGGAAGTTGTAGTGCAGGTTCAGGGGAAGTCTTATGTGCAGAAGAAGGGACACATGAGCATGATGTGCTCAACTTGTGGCGTGTGTGGCCACAACAAAAGATACCAATCCTCTACACATTCTGTCTTGGATGTAAGTTGTTATCATTTCATATCACAAATTCCCGAGAACTAACAATTTGTTCATTACATGATCTAGTTGATGTCTTATTGGCGGATGTAGAATCACAACCAACGAGCAGTGTAGCACCTAAAGGCGCTTCGCAGGGAAGAAATGTGGGGCAACAGGCAAATAATTTGGAAAATATGTTGGACAACTTTAAAGAGATACAAGCTGCTGAGTCGTCACGGTTGTGGACTGCTAGACTGCACGGTTGACGACGTGCGAAGATTGCTGCATCTACATCTTGACAACCAAGTTAACTGAAGGGTGTTCAAATGGGAGAAATATGTTTACCTGTTTGACAATGGGTAGCTGTAGATGGAGTACTTAACTTAGAATGGTAGAAAAATAATTACCAGTTTGGTAGCTGTGTTTTGGCAAAGAATCAGTGTAGTCCATATGCATTAAAATTGGTTTTGGCCTTTTGCAGTATTTTGAAACATATATATTGAACTACTAAGTTACTATCTATGAATGAAATGCTTTGTCCTTAAATTTGTCAGTCGAACTTTAGCATCCAAGCAATACATACAATACAAGAGGAAAGTAAACTGGCTTCATAAAATATATGCTCATTCCAACACTACAGGAAGTAAACGCTGATTCCAACAAAATATTACCATTAATCCACAAGAACAATACAACCACATTCAAACTACGAACATTACTATTGGACCTACAATAACTACATTCAAACTACAAACATTACTACAACAGCTACAGTAAGCACAACCGTGCTCAAAGTATTAGCATACCCACAACTACGGTAAGAACAATCCAAAATGCGATCTTGTACACTTTCATCATTTTGCAAATTTTGTGATGTTCTTCTTCAACTCTGTTCTTTGATCGGATTAACCCATTTATTACTGCCTTGTACCTATCGTTCAATTCCGAGTTGACCTAAACGAAGAAATTGCATGCCTCCCGCGTTCCATAGGATGGGCAACCAACAAACCTCCGACCGGGGTTCAATGTTGTCCAAGATGTCTTCACACATGCTAAATGCCCACAATAACATAACTTTCGTGGCCCATTCAACCCAGAAGCTTCAGACATGTTCACGTCAACACGGGGAAAAATATTTGTGAAACTGGATACCGACTGCTGCCTACCAATGTTCTGTGAGCGACCTTGCTGGGTTTTGAATGAGTCACATGAAAGATCGAACTGTAAAGAAATTAGGGTTTGGAAGATTTGGGGAACTTATGTGATTGGGGATTGGATGATTTGGAGGAAATTGATTGAGAGGGGAAATGACGGTTGGGTGGGTTTTAATTGGGGCTTAATTGTTTTTTTATTATTATTTTTTTGGATTGTATGATTTGGATTTTAATTCTGAGTTGACGGTGTTTTAATGGTAGCAACGTGCCACGTCAGGAATTCCGTCTACCGCGTCATTGGACATGTTAACAGTTTGTTTGACGATGATGGATGAAGTGCAGACGGTGAAAGTTGAGTGAGTATTGCGAAGCAAATTAAAGTTCGGTGAGTAGTCTGTGACCATGGTGCAAGTTGGTGATTTTTGAAACAATTAATTCGATATATTTCTTAATTAACAAAAATGTAAAAGTAAAATAATTTAATGATGTCAGATCTACTTACCTTACCGTAAGGTCAAATTTGTTTTGAAAAAGTTTCTATATTAGTATCAAATCAAAAAAGTAATATATAGTTACTTCATCTTCTATTGGGCCTGGGCTTTATTTGAAAGATATTATTTGGAAAGATCATATCAAAATCTAAATTTAGAGGCAGCTTTAGGAACTTTTTTTAGGCCCTCAAAATTATGAGGTCCAAGACAATGATTTAGTTTGCCTTGGGCCATGGCCAGCCCTGACTAGGCTTCGGGAATTCAAAATACATTGTTTTTAGGAGAAAAAAAAAATAGCATTACAGCACACTACTATAGGTAGAACGGCTGGGAGATTAGCTGGGGCATGCAATTGTGTATGTTCAAGTAGAATTTGAAAGAATTCATGTTGAACAGACTTGATCCTTGGAAATTTATGCAAGCATTGGTCACTGCAGATTTTCATAAAAAGACTTTTTTCAAATTTCTAAGTACTCTAAAGATGCTTTAAAATTTGATTCGTGTTTCATTTCTCCCTAAAGAGCTGATTTAACACGTGCCTTACCCAAGAATCTAATTGCATTTGTTTTACGGATTTGGTTCTTTGTAGAATTGCATTCCATATTTTTCTGACTTGACACGACTTTTTTTACCCTAGATATTTTGTGTTCACTTTAAGATTTTCATTATTTAGATGGGATTGTTCTACTGGAAGCTATGATAAGTTGGAAGTCGTTTTCATTTCAAAGTTATCGTCGTGCCTATTCAAGTGGAAAGCATGGTTAGACTGCAACTATATACGACTTCTAATGAGGGAAGTAAAGACTTCTATTTACTAGACGAGGTGATATTTGACGAGTGTTTATAAACTATTTTAATTTATAATAGATAAAAAATAGTGGTTAACAAGTTGTTAATATTTATGGATCTTTTAAAATGTGTGGATAAAAATGAGCAAAATGTAATTGGCCCTGACTTGATACTACATAATATATTCGTCTATTGTTCAATAATAAGTGTAAATGTACACGTTCCAACACGAGACAAGGACCACAATAATTGAATAATAGGTTTCATAGAATTCAATCCTTGTTCTTCATCGATAATATATTAGCTCAAAGCTTCCTTGTAGAAAAAAAATACGTTATAATTATGTGGTTCGTCATAAATACAAAAATTGAAAATTAAAATTTTTTTAAAAAATCAATTTTAATAATAAATGTTTATCGGAGTGATGCAAAAATTGGGCTGAACTTTGTGGGAATTGAATCATGATCCACTGTGAATATGAAGTCTCCTGTGTGTGTGTTAGGTTTTGAAATTATTGTCCAATTTATCAATGCTGTCTACATTTTGATTTGATTTTGACTTTAGTTTGTCCACTTGTTGACTTTATTTCCAATTCTGAAATTGCTTTGT
Source organism: Fraxinus anomala (assembly GCA_903798345.1). Taxonomy (NCBI): domain Eukaryota; kingdom Viridiplantae; phylum Streptophyta; class Magnoliopsida; order Lamiales; family Oleaceae; genus Fraxinus; species Fraxinus anomala. Next base: position 17,079 of record CAIGRN010160982.1, on the reverse strand, counting down.
CTTTAACGTTCCCCTCAATCAACCAATTAATTGTGATTGGTCAAATCTTGTCTTTCCCAAAATAGTCAATTTGGATATGAATTATTTAATCAAATATTTTTACCTCTCACAGCAAATTTTAAAATTCAGCCAAAATTCAAAAGACATATGGTGTACAATCTATCTTCATTTAGTGACACTCGTGAAAACACGTCTCATCTCCCGAAAGTTTTTATCGACTTTGTTTTACTATATAAAGAAATTTCAATTGAAAGTGAGCTAAACGAATGGAGGGATGAGGATGCGATCGACATTTCCCTTAACAATAATAGAGATAGCTTAGCTATAGACGGGGACAAGGCTCGAGTCAAATTATATATAATAAAGATGAGAATCGTTTTGATCGATTGCTTGCGACAGCTTATCGATGTTGTTTCGAAAGCTAATTTTATAAATGTTGAATTATTTGGCTAGTTTCACTATGTACTGAAGATCAACGGTGCATATTTTTATGCTTGACGGTGTTCACCATGATGTATCGAATATGCAATTAAGTGAGATGTACAAGGTAAAGAAAAAATAAATATAATTTGCAGGGATGAAATTAAAAGGGTAGAGCCGTAAATTCGTGCAAAAGCAAGGACCTAGTTGAAAACATAAGCAGAGAATGAGAGAAAAGGGACCCCCGCTTTTCCGCTTACTGTTTGCATTTCTTTCTCCTGTGCTCTCACCACTCTGTAGAAAGTAGAAACTGCTATTTGCACGAATCCTCTCTCTTCAAGTGTGTGTATATATATATATATGTGTTTGTGTGTGAGTGTGAGTGTACGTGTATAGGCAAAGTCGACTCGAGCATTAAGCACTACAGGCAGTTGTACAAGGTCTCGTGTTTTTTTTTTTTTTAAATATGTAGAGATAAATGTTCATTATTTCCTAAAATTGTTTTGATTATTTGGCCTCTAAGTTGTTTGAGCTGAGAATTTTTGAGCTAACTGAGTTGGTGATTCAGAATTGAGTCATTGCCATGGCGAACAATCCAGGAGAGGCCACGTCCGACGACTTCCTGGAGCAAATACTGGGATTCCCAGCCTACACGGGTGGAGCCGAGGCTAACATGGCGGGAAACGACGCGGCTGCTAGTTTGGGAGCAGCGCCGTCTCCGATGATGCTTCAGTTGAGTTCAGGAGACTGCTCGGGTCACCTTGGAGGTATGGGAGTTGGACTCGGTGTTGGAATCGGCAGCGCTTACGGCGGAAGTGCAGGTGGTGGCGGCGTTGGGTTTCCGCTAGGGTTGAGCTTGGAGCAAGGGAAGGGAGGGTTTATGAAAATGGACGATGCCTCGGGGAGTGGAAAGAGGTTCCGTGACGGCGTTGTTGATTCCCGAGCTGCCTCTTCTGTCAAAGCGGTAAAATTTGTGTAATTTTATTTGGGATAAATCTGAAAATTAAACTGAAATCAACACTTCTGTAGTATTTCAATTCAGCTATCAAATTTGTTACTCAAATATTGTTTTGGATTATAAATCTTAACCCGAGTCATTCAAAATAATCTTAATTTGTTGAATAAATTCTATATATGTTACTTGTATGAAATAAATTAGCAAATTATGTATTTTTCCCTTCTTTCTCGGGAATTGGGATATTGATACACACTTGTCTTGGTGTGGCTATAGTTGTCATTTGGTTTAAAGATGTTTAGACATGTGAAATGGAATGAATTTCTTTCTTGCTTTTTTCTTTTGGATCTCATTGTCCTTATAAATAATTTATTCTTCCTCTTATAGGGTTTCCGCGGGCAGCCCATGCCTGGTATGGCTCCTTCAATGCCACATTCACCTGTAATTCGCCCAAGGGTGCGGGCTAGAAGAGGACAAGCTACAGATCCACACAGCATAGCTGAGAGGGTACGCATAATTGTTTCCTGGAAAACTGCTTCCAGAATTCTTGTTTCACAGATTTATGTAAGATATTGCACAATTAGAGCTGTACCAGGTTTAGTGCCCTTTGGTGGTTTCGTATGTTCTAACTGTCTGCATTCGATAATTTATATGCCTCTATCAAACAAAGTATAAAGTGATACAAAATGTTAGTTTAGAATAAATGTGTGCATGATGATAATGTGGGTGGTATTTTTTATTTATATGATGCTGAGATTCTAGCTGTTCTCTGTTCTAGGAGGATAATAGAGAGCCTCCTCTAAGCAATTATTGTTGCCAAAAAGTAATAATGGAGCTTGGGCTTTTTCTGCAAGACCTCTTTGAGCAGTTGTTTTATTCCCCAACCACACCCGAACAAAGGAAAAAGAAAAGAAATTAAAAAATGATGATGATGATGACACCAATAAATATTTGAATAGTCGGAACAGGAAAATGGGCTAAAAACCATATAAGTTGAGTAAAAAGGTTTGAACTGTAATGGCTATTTGCCATTAGAAGTGACAGAGTGTAAGATAAATCTTTCTTATTGAACCAATTGCAATCTCAATCACTTTGTTCTTTGTTTGGTCTCTTGTTACAGTTGCGCAGAGAAAGAATTGCAGAAAGGATAAGAGCATTGCAAGAATTGGTTCCCAGTGTCAACAAGGTCAGTTTTTCACTTATTATTCTTTTCTTTTCTTTATTATTTTTTGGAAACTGAGGTCAGTTTATTATGCTACCATCATCTAATGCATTTTTCTGTATTCTAAAATTCTGCTTTCCTGTTGAAGAAAACAAGTAACATACTTAGCAGTGAAAGAAGACGTATCAAGAACGTAATTCCTTTCTTGACATTAACTCCACGTTTTGTCCCTCACATGCCATTTTCTACTTCCTTAATGTATATTTTACCTTAAAGTACACTTTATTTGAGGAGAGGACAGTCCTAAGACACCACGTGGAGTTTCAGACCTAATGAAATATCACGTAAGATTCCCATGTTCTATGTCTTTATTATTAAGAAAAACAGTGCCAATCAAATCAGTTTAGATTAAGGGATCCATGGTGGATTTTCATGATTGTATTCCTGAAATCCAATCACATGAAAGTCCTATTAATGACATAAAATATTAATTTAAATGATTTCAGTGTGTTCATTATGATTTTGCCAAACACAGTGAGCATCTATCTGGGTGTGTGAGCATGTCTCAGTATGCGTATCTAGTATGCACGTACACAACCGTACAGGTTGCAGTTAGGACTGTGAGAATTTAGTTGTATACTCTAATCTTCAAGATGGGTTCTTGTTCATATTCAAATCCAAATGTTTTATGCAGACTGATAGGGCAGCAATGCTTGACGAAATTGTGGATTATGTGAAGTTCCTGAGACTCCAAGTGAAGGTAAAGAAACTTAAAATCCTTCTGCATTTTATTTTTCTGTCTTGGTGACAGCCTTCGTATGATTCAAATATGAAGAGTCAAGGACTCGCTGCATTTATATTGGCACCATGAATGTGGTAGGAAGTTTACAAAGTAAATAGCCTTGCTGCAATTTTCTTAATCTTCTTGTTGTGGAGCATATGGTAAATCTATAATACGGTTCCAGAATTTTCCCTACTAATATATTTTAAATGATGTTACCACCAAAAACCTTTTGTAATTTGCTTTTTAGCTCCCAGAGTTGTTGAGATCCATCCTTGATCATGACCTATATGCTTCCTGTCCAATGATGACAAAAACCCAATATCCTTCGCTTTGAACCTGGAATCTCCCGTATGTTTTTGCTTTGAGGCAACTCTGTTGATGGATCCATCGTATTTACATTAATTTCCAAAAGCTGATCAATGTGGTTGAAATTACTATCTAAAACCATATTTAAAAATCTTGCTAGCAATCATAAGCACTGAATTAGACAGGACCTCTTTATGTTTTAATGGTATCACCTCTCTTAGTTAAAGTCTGCTTTTAAAAATTATCCCATAAATTGACTTTGTTTACCTTTATACTTATTGAAATGATCAACCTTCCAGGTGTTGAGCATGAGTAGATTAGGAGGAGCTGGTGCAGTAGCACCACTTGTGACTGAAATCCCAATAACTTCGGTAGAGGTAATAAAAAACATGATTTTTCCTTAGACGGTGCTCTTAATATGCTCATATGATCTTTGGCCTTCTTGCAGGAGGAAGGTGGTGAAAAAGAAAGAGCCCAGCCAGCCTGGGAGAAGTGGTCAAACGATGGCACAGAAAGACAGGTCGCTAAGCTCATGGAAGAAAATGTCGGTGCTGCCATGCAGTTTCTTCAATCCAAGGCACTCTGCATTATGCCTATCTCTCTTGCCTCGGTGATCTACCACACCGAACCTCCCAACATCTCCCACTCGTGAAACCCAGGTCAAACCCCATTCGTAATCCTCCAAAACGACGCATAAATGTCAGCATCATCCTGTCCTAACTTCCTGTAGTCAAAAGTCCCAATTCAACTCTCACTAGATTTGTTTTTCTCACTCCCTTTCAGTTGAAATCTAAGTCAGATTCCATGGTTCCGCCTTTTTTCAGCTTTATTCAAGCGAGAGTTTGATACTCAATGTTTAAAATAATGGAAACCTACTCTGTTGTCCTTGCTAGATTCTCAAGTAGAGAAGAAAATGTGAAATTGCTCTTTGATATGCTGTGCTTTTTTATATCATTAGTGGCACATTTGTCTAGTGGTGAATGATGAAAGCACTTTTGCAGCGGGAGATGGAGCTTTCATTTTGGTAGTGGATTTAGGGACCCTTCAAAAGGTGATGAATGCGTATATATTGTAATTTTTTAGTGTATTTTCAATGCAAGTGGAAATGGATAGTTAGAAAGGATAAATGGGTTGTTTATTTTGTTCTAAAAAGTTGGATTTATATTCTCTGAAAATCAATTGTACTACTGGGTCCTATAGGCCGAGAGGGTGGGTTGGTTGCCAAAAAGTAATTTGACTTCTTTCCCTATTCTCCTGTACCATCATTGAAATCAAATTATGGTGAAAGAGAGAGCTTATATGGTTCATAGGCAAACCATGGTTGAAAAAGCTCCTTATTTAAACTAAAATTTTGTTCATCGTAGCATTAACAAGTATTGCGTACAAATATTGCATGGATTGACTGGTACACTCGTTAACAATTAGACAAGGACAAATAACAAGTGCTAGTTTTCAAAGATTTATTCAGGTAGAGATTATTTGAAGGGAAAAATTATCTTTTTTAGAGAATGATTTTAAAAATAGGAAATATTATGGGTTCATGTGTAGAATTGTTTTATTATGAGAATGAGAGGTTAAGATTAAGTTTGAAGAAAATTGAATTTTAGATAAGTTGTGCCAAACAAATACTTAGATTTGATTTAGCCCTTGTTTGACAATCATTCTTTCGGGTAAAATAGAGTTTTAAATAGTGATTTTTTTTGGAGAATACGTGGTTAGACAGTAAGGAAAAATTTTGAACTTACGTGTAAAATACTTTTTATATGAATGTATAACTAAAAATGAGTATATAAATTTTTTTTTGAAAATGATTGTCAAACCGTGCATAGCATTCAAAAGCTAATAAAAGGTGACCCTGACTACAACGAAAACAAGATTTTTTAAGATCTTCTTTTAAAAAATTTGCAGTTTTCAATTTAGTGGAAGATGTAGATCACAATTGGGCCTAGCCCACAAACTTTTGGTCTCGGCCTTCCTTTCTTTTGGTATGTAGTTTAAAATAGTTACACTGTGGTTGACACATCGAATTAGATCGTATAGATAACTTAGTATAAAATTATAGTGGATATTACTTGGTGGAGGATATTATGATGGATTAACGTGGGCTTTGATTTTTCATTCAAAATAATATTATATATTTTACTTTTCTTATTTAGTTTAAATCCATCCCCATTTTAGTATTGTGTTATACGGTTGATAGTGCAAATAACTATATTTTAAATAAAAATTTAAAAAATATTATTCATCTTAATTAATATAATCTACCTAATACTGTCTTGGTGCACCAACACAACCTTAGATTAATAAACATAATTATATAATATAATATACAAAATTCTAACTTGAGTTCATTTATATGGAGATTTACTTTTTATGACTTCTACTCTTTCCAATATTGCAATCTTTTTGCAACTTCAAGCATCTCACATGTAGTTGGAACGCTTAATTGAATAGTATGACGTGTAACAATTTCAACTTATTTTCCTTCTTTAATACTATTCAATATACGAGTGCTCGGATTGTTCATATTTCTTTGTCGATAGTCTTCTAACCCTATAAACAAGGCCAATATACAAGATTTTAATTTTTTAGAAATATTATCGAACCTTACCATATAAATTGCACAAAGTATTCTTGAAATCTTGTATTGTATATTGTATCATGTTTACTCAAATACATGACAAATTTCCCAAAACACGAAAAAGAAAAAACATGAATCTCTCTCATTTATGTCTATTTCGTGCCCTAACCTCGCATGGTAACAGTACTCTACAATACAATGAACTGTATAGACAGTCGATCCGTATTGATTCTTGGAGAACCCAAACTGAACATTTTGTATTCAAGTTTTATAGCTAAAGCTTTTACAAGCATCCAAGTCCTTTAGCTTCAGATCCTTTCATTATTCTAAGCCTTTTGCAAGAAGTAACAAACATATCCCATGGAACATCTCCCACTAACATCCAATCCCCATCTTTGTCTTCATAAGTTGGTGCATATTCAGATCCATTGTACCCTTCTCTCTCTGAGTACACTCCTGAAATATATAAGGAAAAAAAGTTAAAATCTCGTCCAGTTGAGTCTTGTCCAATACTGCATACAAAACGCTCTATAAGATAGTTCGAAAAAACTCTAGATTCTTACCCATAGAGAATTTGAACATGTTCTCCAAAGCCATGAGTAGATCTGGGTAGTTCTTGTAAACCTTAATATCAATCTTCCTTAAATAAGGAGCTCCATCCATACTCACTTTCACATACATCCCAAGCACGTCGGAATCGGAATTCTTCTTCTGTTGCTGTAGAATATTTTTCCGGTAAGATCTCACCGGCGGCCAGCCTACAACTTGTTCCCTGAAATCATAAATCACTATCAAAATCCATACCCTTAAGGATCCATACTTACACATATATATACACACAATTATTCAAACAGACACTTACTTTGGAGCAGGGGAACATTCATCTTCATTAGCTGAATTATCCATCTCATCTGAAGATCTCTTGTTATTACTCTTTAAAAAAGAAGACTCTTTAATCTGAGATTCATCGGTTGTTCCCGGTAACCCTAATCTCAACTCAGTCGCCTTCAGATTCATATCATTCTCGTACGCCATTTTTCAACAATTTCCGATCTCTGAAACTTTTTCCGGCGATCTTTCCGTTTGTATTTTCAGGTAGAGAATTTACAAGTTGTGGAGAATGGGATTGATTGAGAGAAGTTTTATAGGAATATTAAAGGCAGACAGTATTTGGGTGATTTATTCTCCGTGTGCATGAATTTCATAACATCAAAATCAACGGTCCCACACGCTTTAATTCACACGCGCTAATGATAATGTGTGGACGTGAGAAGAACGTCAGTACTGGCGCGTGTTAATAGTGGGACAGGAAATTTTATAATAGATATCTGTGTTGGATAAATGTGTAACATGTTTAAGGCTAATGTTGTTTTAGGAGGGACAAAAGTGGGACAATTACAACCGCCGGATATTCAATTCTGTGGTCCGATAATCAACGGTGGTGATTTGATCTTTAGGTAGGGTGGAGGAGGTTACGTGTGAGTTTTAGGAGTGTTTGATCTTATACTGATGATCATAACCAGTTTAGTTGGACGTGGGCTCCCTCGTTCATTGTCCATTTGAGTTAAAATGCAATTTATACACAAATAATGTTATTCGAAGTGAAGATTATCGATAGTCGTGCTATATGACAGATTGTTATTTGATATATAAGGTAATAAAAAATTACTACATTAATATATTAAATAACAAGTTGTCATGTGTATACCACATAAATCGATCATCGATAATTTTCACTATAAATAACTTTACTTTTTGTACATCGATAATAAATCAGCAGATCCACAGTCACTTAAAATGATGATAATCATTGCTGATGATTCTATTTGTATATAGTTTACAAATTTAGGCAAATCATTTTGTTTAGATAGATGCCTAGCCCATGTTTGGCCTCATTAAATTAAAATTTATTTTTTCTATCTTTTTATAAATTATATATTTTTCAATAAAATAAAATTACACGTAAATCTAATTTTCTTTCTTTTTTTTAACCATACATTCTCTAAAACATTACTGTCTCTCATTATAAAGTGAAATAATCGAGATTTTCCTCTGTTCTCTTCTTTATCCCTCGTGATGTTCGTATTGTCGTCATTTGTTAACATATTTCTATTTGGCACCGACCAGATCACCAAGTGTTCATTAACCATGTCACCAAGTGTTCATTCTAACCCAAAAAATTGGTCTAAAAAAAGGATTGTATGGGAAGAGGGTGCATGGACATGTGGGCATGTCCATCTTAAATTGCATCATGATCCTCCATTCCCTCCTATCTTCACGGATATTCTTATGGGTTTTATCTTCTCCCATAAAAAAATTATGATTAAGTAGAACTAAATAAACAATTATTTTTGTTAATTTTTTTGAAATTTATTTTGTGATTTGAAATGAATGTACAATGTATTAGTTCGATTCAATGAACATAGAGCTAATAAATTATTTTTGGTGAAAAAACTATACAAGTTGAAATTGTTCTCTCTCTCTCTCTCTCTCTCTCTCTCTCTCTCTCTCTCTATATATATATATATATATATATACAAGGTTAATTAGGTTAACTTAATATGGTTAGTTCATTGTATCTTAACTTTAAGCTAATTAGTCATTTACTAAGATAAGACCAAGTACTTGTGGGAATATGCATGCATAAAAATGCGTGACGTTTAGCTTTATTAGTATTATAGAAATGATCTCATAAGCATCGTTATTTAGCTTATTCTAAGCAACAGTGACACAATAGTCAATTAATTAATTAATAAGTTAATAATAATAGATATCGGTAATTAAATAATTCACAAATTAATTGATGTGTCATGTCATTCTTGTTTAATATAAAATAAGCTAAGAAATTGTACTTAAAAGATCATTTTTCTTTATAAGACTTTGATTTAATTATAATTTATACTTACTAATATGCTTCAAAGAAATCAAACTAATGGAAATTTCGCTATTGCTTTTGGTATATCGATAGTTTTATCCTTGAACTTTTGAAAATGCTTATTATAATTGATGCTTATGAGTTGAACGATACTATGCATTATTAATGGAGATAATCTTCGATATAGGTGACATTGAATCTTAATAGGTGATACTTTTTTACTAATGATGGCTGATATTAATCGAATGAGTTTCATACTTAATCATATATATTAGTTAAAAAAAACATTATATAAATTTAAGACCTTTTATTACTATGTAACTAACCTATCACACTTCGTAAGTTGATGAATTGATTTGATGTTTAGTAGAAATGAATATTCAACGCACGCGACCTACAATATATTAGTATTATGTGGTATGTACTTTAATAGTGTGTATATCTCTTTCAATATAAGACCAATCAATCAATTTCTTTACCAACATAGTCTTGATGAATGTCAATCAACATGCAAGCACCATTGAAAACGGTGAACGTAAACTATATATGGACCATCAACTTTCTTGACATGAAAAGGCATGCATTGATGTGTAAATTATTTCACATTTCAAGCTTGAAAAGTCTTGGTGCGAATCGTATGCACATACAAGTAATTGTTAGCTAAACAACACAATCCCATCTAATATATAGACCTTAATAAATAAAAAAAAAAAACTTTTTGACACCTTTTATAATTCATGCAAATTCATCCTATCTTCATCTTTCCCCAAACAAATTAAATGGGTGACCAATTTCAATCTTTCCAGATTAAACAACAATTCATGCAGTATGGGCAACTTTGTTTGCCACTTGTTCATGCCAATACATAGCCAACATAGAAATTTGGTGTACCAAGAAACATATTCATCTACAATACCAAAAAGAACAACTCAAGGAGAGTGGAAAGAACAACCAAAGTAACATGTTGGACAAAACACCATGCATGGCATTATGTATTTTCTCCTCAGCCTAACTCATCTTTGCAAAACATTTTAGGACCACAGACAAAAGGGGCCACTTCTTAAATTGTTTAGATCAAACCATTTCAAACTTTTGTGGTTTGTCCATGCCATTCCACTTCTTCGCCGCCTAGTTTAAATGCAGTCGTTGATAGTGTGTCTGGTACATTGAATTATACGGATTGTACATGATAGTGAAATATGCATAAATTATTTGTTTCATAAGGTGAACTGCACACTATTGAGCAATGTTAAAGATAAAAACTCGTCCAATGCTTCTTCCTACTAAACAAGCATCAAATAGTTTTCGATACCTTTCACGTAGGTCTTGTTCAGATGTAATGTTTGTGATATGTTTCTTACCTTCAATGATACGGAATTGTACATAATCAAGTGACTCTGCTTCATTCATTGAATGTGCTAAATATATTTTACGAATTGTTTAATCAAATCATTTTCTATAATTACTTTACAACTCAATTGGTGGAGCCAATCAAACCTAAAAAAAATTGTTAAGAAGTGAGATTGCAAGTAAAAAGGATAAGGTTGACACTCTGTATGGGAAAAAGGACAAAAGATGCATTGTAAGGGATCCTAAGTTCCCCCGCCCCGCCCCCCCTTTTTTAAACTTTAAATTTTCTTTTTATTTTCGATAGACTAGGGCCCCTAAATTCAAGGGTTAGAAACAAGGCATTAATTTAGAGATGGTACGCACGTGTGAGGAATTAAATGCTGATTAAATGGGGTAGGGGGCCCCCGCCCCCCCCCCCCCCCCCCCCTTTTTAACTTTAAATTTTCTTTTTATTTTCGATAGACTAGGGCCCCTAAATTCAAGGGTTAGAAACAAGGCATTAATTTAGAGATGGTACGCACGTGTGAGGAATTAAATGCTGATTGTGAGACGTGGGCCTTGCCACTCGTGGGATTAAATTTGGATTTGGACTTGGACTTTCGGGTTCAATTTTGGCCCATTGTAGGAAAAGTAGCCCTACCTACTTCCCTTCTTGTTTTCTTGTCACTTGTGATGGTTATTCAAAATAAAATTTATTGATTTTAATAATTTAAACTTTTAAATAATGTAACAAACAGAAAAAATAAAATAAAAATTGAACGCCTCGAATTGATTAGAATAGATGTCAGCTAACAATCACATATGACAGTAGGATTAGTCATATTTGGTACTATCATTGTACCATAACTTCGACTTTACTATCAATGTATGTTCGCCTAACTCGTCCAAGTCCTTTAGTAATTGGGGTGGTACACTTGGAATAGAGGGCACGAGCCTCTCTTCAAACACGTCCCTGTCAATTTGGCGATTCTTTAGTCTTCACTTTTAGGACGGGAAGTGACAACGAAATTCACGATTCTCCTAAGTATCATAAACAAAGTCCTTTACTGTTGCATTCCCACTTGGAGGAGCATATAATGATAACTTGTGGCCAATCGAATGTGTGATAGCACCTTACTGTAACTTGAAATATGCAACAAGGAGACTTGCCGAATGTGCTTGATGGTCCCCATAACATGTTTACTTGGGAATTGGACATTCAATAAAAATTCAAGCAAATTGAAAAAATTCTAATACTGCCTAAACTTAGGTAAATAAAATCTTTGTCTTTAACATATTAAACTTTAAATGAAGTGATTGATCTTGTCAGGATAAACGTGGTTGCAGTTTAATTCAATTTACGATTTTAATTCATTTAATCATCTTTCTTGTTCCCATTCTCTTGTGCTAAATATGATAGAATCCAATTAAGTAGAAGGCTTTTGCAATACAAATTAGTAATTCATGCAACAAATTAAGATTAAAATAATTAAGCCTTGGTTTGATCCCCATTATTTTTATGGGAAAAAAGTTATATCTCAACTATTAAGTTTGCACTAATCGAATCTTAGAAATTAAGTTTTAAAATGCAAAAGTCATGTTTTTATTTTAAATAATAATATTATCAAATTAAATTAATATACCCACACCCACACCCACACCCACTCCAACTCCAACCGTCCCCCATCCCACTCGTCGGCATTCACCCTTCGCCGACATCCCTTCAACCTCCACCCCGTCGGCGGCTTCTTCAGCAACGTCTGGGTTCGTCGGTGACTAGGACCGAGCAGTGCTTGTATAATTAAAAACGTTTTTTTTTATTAAAAATTGAAAAAACAGCTATTGATGTAATTTATAGAGTACTTACCAAAGCAAATAATTTGAATTCTCACCGTCGAAATTTTGTTAATTGAATTTGTGACCAGTTTCGATAATTGAGGTCGGAGAAATCAATGGCATATGACTGTATCTTTTGAATTCGTGACATGTGACATGTAACCTTATCCAATGCATGTGACCAAATCTCTTAGATATGTGAAATGTGACATAAACCAATGATCTACGACCAAATCTTTTGAATTCGTGACCTGTGACCTATTGCCTGATTTAACAGCCCGTGAACAAATCTCTTGGATCTGTGAACAAATTTTTTGAATTCGTGACACGTGACCTATACACTTTGATATGTGCCATATTATATGTAACCTTGATCTTATGACATGTAAACAAATTTCTTTGATCCATAACCTGATCTAATGGCTCGTGACCAAATCTCTTTTATCCGTGACCCATGATCTATGCACTTTGACATATGACCCGGGCACTTTGATAGGTTACATATTCAAGATATTTGGTCATAGAAACTCAATTGGTTGTGACCTACACACCTCTACCATCTCTACCTATGAACATTGATCCACCACCAACATTCCACCACTATAACACTCTACCATAACCACCACTATCATAATACCACCATCATGACTAGCAACCCAACAACCAAGTAAATGACACAAAAACTACTTCCAACCACCACTTCGAGCAACTAATCCCATGTCCACCAAAACCAAGACCATCGCCTGCAACAACAAAACCACTGCCGCTTGCATTACCACCAATAGAACCGCTACTGCCATCATCACCCACAAACCACCTTCATCACCATCGTTTCCATAACATCAACAATAGTAAAAAAATACCAAAAAATCAGAGTAACCTCATATCTGTAAGCAGCCACTTCGATTCAAGGTGGGCCCTTGTGAGCAACGACAGCGAACTGAACGCTGATTTGAATAACCCAAGACCTAGACCCGTAAGAGGCCACCCTGATATGAACGCCACTATGCGCGACCTCGCACCGAAGCTCTGATGATGGTGGTGAAAGAATAAGAGCGAGAGAGAGATAGAGAGAGAGAGAGAGAGAGAGAGAGAGAGAGAATTGTCATCTTTAAATATACTCAAATATACTTAATACCTGATTTTAGAATTGTCATCTTTAAATACCCTGTCGTGGTGTAATTTCCACTATTTTTATAATACATTTTTCTCTATTATTTTCAAATACACATTTTTCAATAAAATGAAGCTCAAACAGGTCAATCTAAAATATTAATTAGAAGGTTGGGCTTGTAAAAGAAACAAAGGCCTCTTTTTATTTGTTTTATAATCCAGTTTATCAAATTAAATAAATTAATTGATCACATATTATTTTTTGGTCGCAAATCACAAATTTTACTAGACAATTTATTTCATGGTCGTAAAATATCAAATTAATTGGTCACAAATTATTTTTAGGTCACAAAATTATCAAATTATTTGTCACAATTGAACAAATCTTTAGGTCACGTTATTTATTAGTTCCAATTTACCAAAATTTGAGTAACAATTACAAAGTTAGTCACAATCACACATTCTTCTAGGTCACATATTAATAATTGGCCACAAATTAACAATTTATTAGTTACAAACACTCCCAACCCAACCCAAACCAAACCCAGCAGTAGCTCCACCACCACCAGAACCACCACCGTCACCACTAGCACCATTATCACCTATACACAACCACTGCCATCTCCATCGTCACCTCGACTAGCAATACCAATACCACCATCACCACCATCACCACCATCATCATCTCCTCTATCTCCATCTACACCACATCACAACCACAACCCCCACCAAAAAATTCACTAACCTGTCGCAACCACCACTGTTGCACACTACCCCCGACTTCACCACCAGTTCAAAAATCAACACAAAAAACCACAGCAAACTGATAGAGAAAAGTTCAGAAGACCATTGGAAATCGCCGCTATGATCCCGCCACAGATGCCAGGCAAAGGCAACGTTGAATAACCCAAACCCAAAACCACTACATCGTGCCTCAACTCCGCCCGCAGAGGCTCTATTTGCGGGCGCTACATAGAGGCTCATCGCAGCGTTGCAGCTGCGCGATGCGGTGGCTGCTTTTTCGATGCCACCCATCAACGTCGCATGCAGAGACGGGGGAACAGCGAGTGCAGTATCGCTTCGCGTAGCTTCTCATTGTGTTACCAGAGGTGCCATGTCGTCAGAGTTGATGCTTTGCCGGAGAAGAGGTAGATATAGAAGAGAGAAGAGAGAGGGCAATTGTGGTTATACAGAGAGAGAAAGAAGAGATTGAGAAATAATTAGGGTTTGGTAAGGTAGATGGTAATGTGATAGATATGTAAAATAACTTTTATAATATTATTATTAATATTATAATTTTAATCATATCTGCTTTTTTAAAGAAAAAATTTTCAACTCTTAAATTTGAACTGAGATCTTAAAAACACTTAATTCATATAATTTCCACTTAATATTATTCAGTATTATGTAATTTTAATGATCATGTCATTAATAGAAAATATAAATGCCAAACGATCGATTAAAAAGGCATAAAAACTTATTTTTTTTTGAGCTAGTACTCTAGACTACCTCTTTGATATATCTCTAATTCAAGCAATACCGATCCCGAGGTATCAATCCGAATAATTCTATGATGACTCAAGTAACTTGAATATACAACAATATAGCAAGTAAATTGATAAACAATGATAGAAAACTTTGAATTTTTCACTAAATGAATGTCGAGCTTGTTTAGAAAGTTTTTATAAACCGTTTATATTATAAATAAATTTCTCGTATGAATAATCGTTTCACAATCGTATGCATGTACTAACTCCATGGTAATAGAGAAAGGGTAGGGTAGGGTAGGGTAGAGTGGGGGTGGCGTGGCGTCGGGAAGTTAGTGGTATACCCTGCAGCGGCGCACATGGAAAGGGTTTGACATCCTCCAACAGATTCACATGCCCACTTTCAAGAGGGCCCCATTGACTCTTATCACATGACATGCCTCTTATATTTTGGGTCCCACCCCCTCCCTCATTTCCAACCTCTGGGCTTATGCACATATATTTAGGTAATTTATTAAAATAATTAAATAAATTTAGATTTTATTAGATACAATTTTTTAATAATTGAAGTAATATAACTTAAATTTTATTCAAAATTTTAATATAAAATATATGTTGACTTATTGCAAGATGGTAAACAATTTACTATATTAACATATAGAAACTTGATCTATGAGAATTTTTTGGATTTAATTATTACTTATAATTCAAGCTCTTCAAGCAGTCCCAATTCTAACCACTATCTTGAATAATTTTCATTTATAATAAAAAAAATATCTTCTTTATTTTAGCAATTCGAAGGAGACAAAATGTTGCCTATTAAGAAAAGAAGCCAATAGCCAGTAGGTTATCTAATCCAATTTAGGGTTGGTGAGTGTATTTTATACTTATTTGGATTTAAAAATATAGACATTTAATAGTTTTTTTCAATAATTATAGCCTAATTTATTATATATTTCGTTTATTAAGTGAAACTTGATGAAAAGAAGTGGAATTGAAATAAAGAAGTGGAAATTGACAAAAATAAAAAATAAAAAATGAGGAAGATTCAAATTTTGGATACTAAAGTGAAAATACTTAAAAGTTGTGCTGAAACTCACGATGAAGATTCGATAATGCAAGCAATTAATTGGATGCAATTATAAGTCAAAAAGAGTGAAATATGATCAAAATATTTTCACAAATCAATTTTCAACCGCACAAGAATGTTTCAGATTTTTAGTCTCAGATTGAGATCCCTTTTTGACCTAGTACACGTTCGAATTGGAAAAAAACTATTTCAAATAAAGATGTATTCTTTTGAGTTATCTTTACAACCTAATATGAATCGCTTCAATTGAGTATCGAAAGATAAAATTATGATAAAAATATCGGAGGAAGTGCAGTGTAGACGACACCACCAATTTGTGCAATACATAGTAGGGGCACTGCGGCGCCACTCCCATGGCGCGAAGCGTCGCTTGAATGTATCTGGAGTGCATTTTGAGCCCTTTTGAAATCCATAAAACCTTATATTCGACACAAACATGGAGAGAAGTATAAATACAAGTTGTCGGCACTTTTGAGGAAGTTCCACATAATTTGGAAGAGAGAAAAACACATAATTATCAAGATCAAAGAGCGAAAGCTAGGATTTGAAGGTTTTTTGAGATTGAAGAAGATTCTTGGTACAAGATTCAATTCTTTTCATGATCAAATTTCAAGACTCGGTTATGAATTCTACTGTGACTATTTATTTCTTTTATTTAAGATTCTAGTTCTTTAAATGCATATGCGTTGATTTTATTCATGATAATGTTTTGAATTATTTGGCAAATTATTCAATGACTTTGTGAATCTATTACAAATCGAGAGGTGGGTGTCAGATTTAGACCATATAGTAAAATTTGATAATTTAGCATAACATGTAGAGATACATATATTAATTATTGCGATTATTAGATGAATTTTTAGAATTAATACTTCGTTTAACTAAAATTGATTTACATAGAGATATAAAATTGAATTAGTTAAATAGACTCAATGAGAACTCAAGATAGGTAAATTGAATACAATAATAGAATTCGATCGAATACTACAATAATAATGAATCTTGATTGGCGAGTTAAAGAGGATTCAAAGGTAAAATTATAAATCTTAACATCCACATTCATACTTTTAAAACCCAAATTCGATAAATTATGTACTCTAGATAATTTAGTTAGTTTCAATCACAAACCTTATTATTTGTT